>JBBPNO010000590.1:0-19252 GCA_038090915.1 Boletus eberwhitei
CAAGGGTCATGTGATTATGCTGTGCAAGTGTGGGAATAAAGGTACCAGTCACATGATTAGAAATATAAATATTTGTATAGCTGGTAAAAGCTGGTAATAGTAGTGGTAGTTGAAGATTTATTCATATCTCCTTAATAAACTGTTGGATTGGTCTGAAACTTGGTAGAGGAGTAGGCCTTAGTATAGCCTTTCATATGATAATAAGAAAATCTATGTTATCTATTCATGATCCTGCATGATACTCATTTCATGCAGGTTAGCAAGAATTACCCCCTTACTAAGCCCATGGTCGACCATGACCATGACAAAATCAGAGCCATTTATGGGAGAAAGATCAGTGATGAGATCCACAGAAAGGTTCTGGAATGGACGTGTGCCCTGGAAGGCGAGGGGGGTTACTGGGGGGACCGTTGGGTGGGTTTGGACTTTGTTGGCCTGGCATACAGCACAGCTGGCGACAAATGTGTGGATGAAGATTGACAATCCAGGCAACCAGTAGTTTTTTGAGAGGAGGGCAACAGTGTGTAAGTGGCCACCATGTCCTCCTTCAGCAGAGTTATGAGCGGCAAGCACAATGGCCTGTTGAGCTGGTCCTGGAATATACAGTCGTCCCTTAAAATATAAGAGTCCATTGTTGAAGGTCCAGTTGGTTGTTTTAGATCGGGCAAAGAGTGGTTGGTCCTTTTCAATACTCTGAAGAGCGGAGAGGACTAGGGGGTCCACTACAGATGAGTCTCCAATTTTCCTTGCCAGTGCCATGTTGATGCGGCATACTTGATGGTCAAAGGCATCGGTTGGTAGGATTTGCACATCTTCGTTGTCTTTGGAAGTGTCGACCTCATCCCTTCAAGATAGAGTGTCGGCAGGTGCCATTTTGCTTCCAGGCAATGCATGATACATAATGTCAAAGTCCTGTAGGAACAGGAGCCATCTGGCCTGTTGTTGTGATAGCTTTCGAGGTTCCTTGAAGTAGGTGAGGTTTTTGTGATCCATTAATACAGTCACGGGATGGGGCGACCCGAGAAGATACTGTTGCCATTCCTCCAACCTCCTGATGACAGCCAATAGTTCCCTGTCATTATATCATAGTTTCTCTTGGCCAGAGAGAAGGTCTGTGAGAGATAGCCACAAGGTTGCATATCTCCGTTAGCGTTGGCCTGCATGAGTACCGCTCCAGAGGCGGTTAAGGAAGCATCGGTCATTAGTGTGAATGGTTTGTTGGTATCAGAAAAGGCCAGGATAGGTTGTCACATGAAGGTGTTCTGCAGGCTTTTGAATGCCTTTTCTTGTGGTTCATCCCAGTGCCATGCAGTCTTCTGCTTGGTGAGGTCGAGCAAGGGTCATGTAATGTCCGAGAAGGAGGGGATGAATTTTCAGTAGAAGTTGCAAAAGCCTAGGAAGGACCATATGTCCCTCACGTTTCCTGGGTGGTGCCATTCTCAAATGGCCTTTAGTTTTACTGGGTCCATCTGGACCCTATTTTTTCCAACAATTATTTCTAGGTACTTGACTTCTTCAGTGGAGAAGGTACACTTCTCGAGTTTGAGGTACATTTCATGCTGGCAGAAGCATTCTAGGATCTTCCTGGTCCTTTCATCATGGGTTGCTTGATCCAAGGAGTGGATCAGCAGGTTGTCCATGTAAATTACCAACCATCCTTCTGCAATGTAATTCCTGAAGAGGTCGTCCATGAATGCTTGGAAGGTTGCTGGCGAATTGCACATCCTGAAGAACATTATATTTGATTCATAGAGTTCAAATGGAGTGAGGAATGCCACCTTCCATCGATCTTCTGGTTTTATGAGCACATTGTTATACCCCCATTTGATGTCAAACTTTGTAAAGATAGACAATCCCTTTAGTTTATTGATAAGGTCGGAGATGAGGGGAAGAGGGTATACATTCTTGATCGTATGCTCATTTAGATACCAATAGTCTTGGCAGGGTCTCAACTTTCCATCCTTTTTCTGGATGAAAAAGAAGGGGGCTGCTTGGGAAGATTTTGATGAAGATATCTTCCCGGTTTTGAGATGTTTGTCAATGAATTCACTGCAGGCTTTTTGTTCTTCGGGGTTTAATGGATAAGCTTGCACTCACTTGGGTGTAAACGTGTCCTTTAGGTCAATGACATGGTCATAGGGCCTAGATGGTGGTAATTTCATCATGGCCTTCTCCATGAAGACATCCTCATATTCTTTGAAGGCTGGAGGTAGGGCCACTTCTTTCTTCTGTGCTTGTTGGGCGATTGCCATAGATAGAGTTGCTCTTCTGACGACAAACTCTGGCACATCCCCATGTGCATTGAAGAACTTTGCCTGTTGTTCAGGCATCCAGTGATGGAAGCTTTTGTAGAGTCTGTTACTGTTAACCAAGGGGGTATCTATTTTTCCCTTCAAACCGACATTCCCTTCACCTCTCTGTGGGATGACCTCCTGTATGATGCGGGAGATTATTTCCACAATGCTCCCTTGATCCCCAATCCTGAAGGCAGTGCATTCTAACTCCGACCATCCACATTGCCACCAAGGCTGCACAAGGCAATGGACACAGCACCTCGGCTATGTTTCATTTCTTCTCATTTCATATTCCATTATATTTCATACGGACAGTATCTCCTCGGCTATGTTCTCTTGTACATAGTCTTGTAGTTCCTATTCATCCCAATCCCATCTGAGATCCAATCTCTCCTTCCTATTTAGTATTTATATCTGACCAGCCCTGAAGCCTTCCCTCACCATAAATAGTGACACTTCTTTGATGTAATTCCCTAACCTTGATACACACAATCTACTGTGTAAAGTCAAACTCTATCAAAGTTCCACTTCGCTTCGATCTCGCTCAGATCTAGAAGCTATCTCTTTGCTCGTCTTGCTATTTGCAGTAATAGTAAGCGTGGTACTTTGTACCCTCACTCTTAGTAGGGCTCGCCCTCTATAAGCATGGTTGGCTCGCCGTTTGTCCAAGTAGCATCGGCCCACATTTATGTTACTGCACAGTGAGCTACATCTGCAGAGTAGTGACAAAGCCTTTCCTCGGCATATCAGAGTTGATGCCCTCTGGACCATGCAATTGGGGAACTGGGAAGGTGCCGGTTATAGATCAAGAAGGATTACACGGTCATGTGTCAACAGTTATGCAGGTCACATAACAGAATCCATCTCATACATACTTAGCTTCGTCATGTTCCAGATATCTTAACAGGTATCGTTGTTACAAGGTTTCTGGGGGATCCCCATGTGTGAACCTGTATGATGACAGCATAATTGTTACCCGTCCATCTTTCCAATTTATGTCAGGGTTAACCACCCTGAGCCATGGAAGTCCCAAAATGACTTTGTCTTTGCTGCAGTTGAGGATGAAGAGATCCTGCCGCTCTCACACTCCTCCATAGTCCAACATGATGTTGGTCTTCTGTTTGATGGTTTCCGATTGGTTCTGGGTTCCATCTATGTTCCAGGCTCATATTGGTTGATTGAGCTTGTACACTGGTAGTTCCATATCTTGTACTGCTTTTCGTGATATCAAGCATCCTGTTGCCCTGCTATTGATAAGAGCATTTGTTCCAATGATTTTGCTATCCTGTTTTCAGATTGAGAGAGGAATGCGAATAGAATTACTCTTTGATCTGGAAATAAATACAGGGGCTATCATAAAGGAGGGAAGTGATGTTGGTCCACCCCCTCACTTTAAAAATGTGTCTTCGGGGGTTTAAATAGATTAATGGGTGCTGCAGGATTCTGGTCTAATGAGAGGACGTTCACAGACTCCTCCCATTCTTCTGCAATGTCTTCATTTGTCTCCTCCAGTGGGAGTCCTTGCTCATTAAGCCCATGTGAAAGGCTGCCTTGAGCATTCTGAGAACTGTGTCTTAGCTACTACTCCTGAACACCTCAGCAAGGTACTGGTCCAGCGAGTCTTGTTGTCGTGGGATGGGGGAGGTGGTGACGACCCTGGTTTGTGCCGTTGGTCTTCTTGCGGGTTTATATCCAGGTTACTTTCTTATAAAACACCCTTTCTCATTGCAGATAAAACACCTTTGCTCTCTCATCCTTTTGGCTCATTCAGTGAGAAAGTGTGTGATCCGGTCTATGTCCATTGCATTAGGATCTTTGTTCCTTCTTCCTCCTCCTCCATATGCAGGCCTTGGTTCTCATCTCATTGCCTTGATCCTTGCGTAGCTGGCATTGATGGCAGCGGCTTTCGTGTAGATATCTTCCATGGTGAAATTTGGCTTTGTGAGTATGTCGGACTGAGCAAGTTGCTCGGCGATCTTGTCATCAACTCCTCATAAGAACCATTCCAAGAGGGCTTTCTCATCTCATACTTCTGACCTTACGGCCAGTAGGGAGAACTGAGATATGAATTTGTCAAAGTTTCCTCCTAGGTGTCTTTGTTCGAGGCCAGTGAGCTTTATGCGAGCGTTGTTAGTATTGTTGTATGGGCAGAAGGAGCCCACAAAGGCCTGCTTTATCTTTTTGTAGGTCTTCTCCAAGTCAGGCACTGTGTCATCCACTAGCTTGGTGAGCCAAGCTTCTGAGAACCCCTTTCCTTTCCCCTTTGACATCCTATTCAGGAGCGTATGCTTCCTGACTTTTACCGGCATGTTGTCATGAAGGGCAAAGTACCCTTCCATTGCTAAGAGCCATCTCTTAGCATTTTCACTTTCTCTGTTCCATTCTTCAGGTAGAGCTGCTTTATATTCAACCATGTCGTCTTCGTCATCACTTTGTGAACGATCCGGGTGATCTGTGAATAGATCTAGGTCTTCTTGGGGATCTATGTTGATCGGTTCCAGTTCCGAGGGTGGCAGAGGGGTGGGATCTTCTGATGGGATCACAGATTGAGAGTGGAGACCACTGGGTAAACCTAGAGTTTGAGATGGACGAGGAGATGAACGGTCTCGAGGGTCTTGGTTGTAATAGTCTCATTGATCCTGAGACGATCCAATTCTTATGGAGGAAGATGTGTCTAATGAATCTGAAGCACGTGTTGGTATGGCCTTTTCTTCTTGTGAGGATGGTGGGTCTTGTCCTAAGAGGGCAGAGAGGTTGATTCATCAAATGGTGGTGAGAGAGTGTCTATACCTGTAGACCCGAGGGTTGTCTTAGGCTTGGTAGCACTAAGGGGCCGATAACCTTGATATTTTGTTACATGACCTGTGTAACTGTTGACACGTGACTGTGTAATCCTTCTTGATCTACAACTGGCACCTTCCCAGTTCCCCTATTGCATGGTTCAGAGGGCATTGACTCCGATATGCTGAGGAAAGGATTTGTTGCTACTCCACAGATGTAGCTCACTGTGCAGAAACCCAAATGTGGGCCAATGCTTCTTGGATGAATGATGAGCCAACTATGCTTATAGAGGGCGAGCCCTACTAAGAGTGATGGTACAAAGTACCAAGCTTACTATTACTGCAAATAGTAAAATGAGCAAAGAGATGGCTTCCAGATCTGAGCGAGATTGAAGCGAGGTGGAACTTTGATAAGATTTGACTTTACACAGTGAATTGTATATATCAAGGTTAAGGTTTTTTACATGAAGGAAGCATCACTATATATAGTATGAGAGGGCTTCAGGGCAGGTTTAAATATAAGTACTAATCAGGAAGTTGGGAGGCAATGTCAGATTGGATTGGGGGAAATTGGACTATGAGGCTATGTACAAGAGAGCATAGCCGAGAAAAGGCTATCTGTATGAAATACAATGGAATATGAGATGAGAAGAAATGAAGCATAGCCGGAACACAGTGTCCATCACCTTGCACAGCCTTGGTGGTGATGTGAATGATCAGAGTTTAGAAGGTACTGCCTTTAGTATTGGGGGTCAAGGGGGGCATTGTGAAAATAGTCCCCTGCATCATACAAGAGGTCGTTGTTACAAATCCATATTTGAACATATTCTTTTTCACATCACGTGATCATGTGAACATCACATGACCCAATCACGTGACTACATACATCTTCTCATCACGTGACATGACATCATAACACGTGTATTTAATCTCTGCCTTAGTCTAGAACATTCCGCTTCTCTTTTTAATTACCGTGTAGCCTAGAATGTTCCAGACCTATGATGTCATCATGACATCACCATACCCTTAGCCCTACGTACCTTACGCACAGACCATTAGTAAACACAACCAAACATGTATCAGTAGTATATATACTTGAATGTCAACATCCCAAGAACTCCAGTCAAGTTCTTGTTGGGTTTCCCCATAATCTCTTGTCTCTATCATAAGCAAGCCTAGTGTTTGTGCGACCGCGTCCTTTGTTAGGATTTGGGTCAGCAACATTAGAACTTGACTGCATCATCTCCCTCGCACAAACACCTCTCCAGAACGTTACACATGGCCCCTAGCATTAAAGGGATATAGCCGGACTCCAGGCTTAAGGAGAAATACTTTTCACTTCACTTGCCACTTGGCACTTTTACCTTTTACGTATGCCGGCACACTAGAGCGTCTGAAGGGACTTAGCTATCTAGGGCAGTCCAAGGGTAGCCTCAAGCGGCTTGAATGTGTTTAAACACCGCCCCAAAAACCTTTTACTTCTTTTGGGATAACATCCCGTGTCCATGTGAGGCACATTTTTTTACATACATATTCCTCTTTGGATGAAAGAGCGGTCTTGTGCCCATCCTTAGAGAGAATTACAAATGAAATACGATACAAGTGTATGTCGGGAAGGTCATTGACCCGAGTACAGTCAGTTTTAGCAACACTCACATAAGGAATTGCTGAGTGGGCCGACCTTTTATGAACTACTTAGCCTACGTAGATTTCGAACTTCATGAAGAGTTGGAGATCAGCTACGACTACGAAGACGTGTTCGTCAAGAAGGAGTCTATCGACCCCAACGATCACCCCATCGCTCTATATGTGGAGATCAAATAAGAGGAGCAAGACAACTCCTACATATTACAAGACATCTACGCATCCAACTGGTCCCCGGAACCCTCCCCAGGACCATTACCTTACATCCAAAACCCAAGGTCCCCTCTTCGAGCTTTTGCTGTTCCCCAAGACAGAAAGCTCGAACAAGAATTAAACCAAGCTGTGGTCGCCACGTGAATCGAGCATAGGACTCTTCGACCCCAACACACCCTCAGGAAGCCGCACCGTCTCCCCACCCTCATCACCCAGACTACAAGGAATAGCAACAAATGAGGAACTCGCCGACCTCATCACGCAGCTGCAGCGCACAGTAGTGCAGCTCCAACAAGACGTCCGAGGCGCAAATGATTGCGCCAGGACAGCAAAAATGGCCGCCGCACAACCTCAAGTGGAGGTCAAAATCACAAAGAAAGTCAAGGTAGTCCCAGACCCCGGGATGTATGGGGGGTCATACGAGAAATTTGACGAATGGTGGATCAAGCTGGGGGTCTACCTAAACGTGAATGAGGACACTTTCCAGACAAACAAGGACTGCTGCATTGCAGTATGGTCAAGAATCAGTGTCAAAGAAGGTGCTGACAAATATGGAGCTGGTGCTTGGGCACGCAACCAGCTCATGAAATATATTCCTCAAAATGCCCTCTTCTGGCCAGACCAAGATCAGATGGCTGAAGAAATCAAACAGAGGTTCAAGCCAGGCCTCGAAATTGACATGGCGTTGCAGAAACTCAATGTCCTAAAGCAAGGTCCACGTGAGAGGACCAAAGATTATCTCACGAAATGGCTAGCCCTATATGAAAGGGCAGAATGCGGCGATTACATGGGTGTTTGGTTCCTAGAGAACAACAGTCGTGAAGAAATCATCAAACACATATATGCAAATGGACAGAGAAAAGCCACTGTCCGTGAATATGTAAAGGTGATCAAAGAACAAGGAAACAACCTCGAAGCCTTCGGCATGAGGAGCAACCAGGGCACGTCTGGAGAAACGCACGAAACCAAGGACAAAACAAGTCTCCTTCCTCTTCGGGAGCTTGTACATATGGAGGACGAGGGGAGCCGATGGACATTTCTGTGGCAAGTAAACCCCTAAAATATTTTAATTGCCAAGGTCCTCATATGGCAAAAGACTGCAAACAAAAGAAAAAACAATGCACCGAGTGCAACTTCCTTGGGGGAGGGCATTCTCGAAGGTGCAGCAAATATCGCAATGTCAGAGCGACTCAATCTGGCAATTTGGACTCTGAGGAGGAGAGCAGCCCACCTCCAAAGGATAAAAGCATAAAGGCCCTGGAAGGCATGGACTTTGACGCCATGAAGGCCTACTTTTACGACCTCTATACGACGGAGAAGGGAAAAGGAAAAAGCAACTGAACGAATTGGGTGTTCAGTTGCTAACAGACAAAGGACTGTGGCCTGATGCTGTGCTCAGCCAAAATAGTTACAAATATTGAGAAGTAGAATATGGAGAAGAAGAACACAAATTCTTCAACTCGAAAGACACTTCGGACAATGAATCTGTATATAGTAATACCTCTACTGAAACAGGGCCTCACAAAAGTGAGCTTGCTGCACGGGAATGCAGGCTTAATTCCGTTAAAAATAAAAAGAAAAAAAATATGCACGAACATAAAAAACCCCAATCGGATCTTTGTAAGATCTGTAAAACAGAAACTTGAAATCTGTCTGGATATCAATGTCGCTCCAGCCACAGACAAGAAAAAGATGACGTCAACAAGAGTGCTCCTAGACAGTGGAGCAAACGGCATCTTCGTAGACAAGGCATGGGTTGCCTTCCACAAAATCCCTACCAAAGCTCTCTCGAAACCGGTTCTGGTCTATAACGTCGATGGAACCAGGAATTCGGCTGGTTACATCACACACTATGCCAAAATAGTAGTTGACTACCAAGGACATCGAGAAAAAGTAGAAGCTGAGGTAACAGATCTGGGACGAAACCCCATGATCCTCGGATATATGTGGATGATGAAACACAACCCTGAAATTGATTGGCAGACTGGCACTGTCAAACTCACAAGATGTCCATGTTCATGTTATTTATTAAAAGAAATGTCCACGTTTCTTAAATCCCTAGCGGAAAAGAAAATAAACGATATGCCTTATATGTACAGAAGGCTAAAAGCGGTTGAGAAACCAAAGGAGAAAAAGGAACTCACGGTTGAAGAGATGGTACCTTCAGAATACCATAAATACCTTGACACATTCACAAAAAAGAGTAGTGAATGAATGCCTCTCAGAAAACCATGGGACCATGCCATCAATATGAAGGAAAGGTTTAAACCTAAAAAGAGTAGACTAATTCCCCTTTTCCCTACCAAACAACAAGAAGTTTCGGACTTTATCGACAACCAACTAAAGAAGGGTTACATAAGACCCTCTAAATCTCCGCAGACATCTCCTGTATTCTTCATACCAAAAAAGGACAACAAGAAATGCATGGTACAAGATTACCAGTATCTAAATGAACATTCCATAAAGAACAATTACCCACTACCCCTTATAGCTCAGCTGGTAGATAAGCTAAAGGGAGCAAAATTATTTACAAAAATGGACTTACACTAGGGATACAACAACATCCATATTAAGGAAGGAGACGAATGGAAAGCAGCCTTCATCTGCCACCGAGGTTCTTTCGAACCCCTGGTGATGTACTTTAGATTATGTAACTCCCCTGCCACGTTCCAAACGATGATGAACGATATCTTCCACAACATGCAGGCAGTCATAATCGTTTACATCGATGATATACTTATTTTCATGGACAACAATGAAAAGAAACACGATGCTATAGTACTTGAGGTACTAAAGAGGCTTTCTAAGAACGATCTCTTCATCAAGCCAGAAAAATGTGATTTCAAAGTAAAGAAGGTCAACTTCCTCGGAATGGTAGTATCGGAGGAAGGAATAGAGATGGAAAAGGAGAAGACGAATGCTATACAATCTTGGCCCATGCTCAAAAACATAAAAGGCGTGCGAAGCTTCCTAGGATTAGCGAACTTCTACCAAAGATTTATTAAAGACTTCTCGATGAAGTCTAGACCACTCAATGACCTCACCAAGAAAGATAAAACTTGGTGCTGGACAGACAAAGAACAAACAGCATTTGACATGCTAAAGAACGCTTTTACCACAGCACCCATACTTGCCTATCTGGATAATGACAAAACGTTTAGGCTCGAGTGTAACACATTGGATTTCACAACCGGCGCCGTACTCTCTATACAAAAAGAAGATAAATGGCACCCTGTGGCGTTTTCATCCCACAGCATGTCACCAGAACAATGTAACTATATGATTGCCGACAAAGAGATGCTGGCCATTATCTTAGCACTCGAACAATGGAGGCATTACCTAGAAGGTACAAAGGACCAGTTTGAAATTTGGTCCGATCATACAAACCTCCAGTATTTTATGAAATCGCAAGATCTGAACCACCAACAAGCGAGATGGGTGCAATATCTTACGTGATTTAATTATATACTCGTAAAGAAGCCTGGTGCTCAAATGGGAAAAGCCAACGCTCTCTCATGAAGAGAAGATCATGCCGTAGGAACCAAGCATGACAACAAGGGCATAACGGTTATACCCGAATCACGTATTCGTTCTGTGAACGAAATAATTAATATAAAAGGGGAAGAAGAAAAGTTGATGGAAGGCATCTGGCATGCACAAGCGAAATTGAAGGAAGGCGAACCAAAGGGTTCGGTCTTATCAGATGAAGGACTAGTGATGGTAGATAAGAAAATCTACATCCCAAACGAAAACGGACTACGATCCCACGTTCTTAATTTATACCACGACTTCACCTTAGCCGGACACGGTGGCACAGAGAAGACTTACGAACTAATCTCATGCTACTATACCTGGGAAGGTATTACAATGGACATTAAAAGTTATTGCTCCTGATGCGAAAGATGCGCTCGGATAAAACTGACAAATGTCGCACCAGCTGGGAAACTGGTGCCTAACCCTATTCCAGGAGGTCCCTGGCAGGACATATCAGCGGATTTTACAACGGATCTCCCCATGTCAAATGGCTTTGATAGCATTCTCGTGGTAGTAGACCATTTTAGCAAAGAAGCCGTATTTATTCCCACGACCAAAACGATAACAGCTCTGGGCATGGCAAAGTTATACCGTGATAACATATGGAAGACACACGGACTTCCATGCTCTATTATATCAGACCGCGGACTGCAATTCTCCACCCAAGTAATGAAAGATCTAGCAAAGATGCTACAAATCGATCTCGAAATGTCGACCGTGTTCCACCCGCAAACAGACAGACAGACAGAATGGGTCAACCGAGATCTCCAGCAGTATTTTAGATTATTCACAGCAGAAAAACAAGAACAATGGTTGGACTGGCTTGCACTGGCGCAATTCTCATATAATAACAAGGTTCATTCCACAACGGGCAAATCACCATTCGAAGTCACACGCTCCTATGCCCCACGCATGGGAATAGAACCCTTAGACACAAAGGCTCCGGCAGCCAAGAACTTCTCACACGACTTCGCTCAAACGTTAGAGCAAGTCAAAGAAAATCTAGAAAAGAAACAAAAACAAATGAAAGCACAGGCAGACAGGAAGAGATCCATAGCCCCTATTTATAACACAGGAGACAAGGTCTGGCTTTCAATGGAAAACCTTAACCTTCGTGAAACGCGACAATCACATAAATTAACCGAAAGGTGGCTGGGCCCCTATCAAGTAGTAAAGATGGTTGGAACGAACGCAGTTGAGCTAAAGCTCCCCTCTTCCATGAAAATCCATCCAGTCGTAAATATTAGTAGGGTAAAACCTTACAAAGAACGGCTAAACGGACAGCCAGTATATAAACCCAGACCGGTACAGGTGACCGACGAGGGCCAAGAAGAATATAAGGTTGAATATGTAGTAGATGCTTGTCTAAAAGGGAACTGCATGGAATTTCTCGTTCACTGGAAAGGCTACAGTGACGAAGATCGAACCTGGGAACCCGAAAAGAATCTCTCATCGGCAAAAGATGCCATAATGGACTTCTATGAAAGAAAACCCCATGCACCTCGAAAACTAAGAATGCTTTGCGAATCTTTTGATTCATTATTTAAACCCTATGAAACGTACACCGAACCTATTCCTATTTGGTCTCGCCTGGAATGTGAACCATAGAAGGGGGGTAGTGTTACAAATCCATATTTGAACATATGCTTTTTCACATCACGTGATCGTGTGAATGTCACATGACCCAATCACATGACTATGTACATCTTCTCATCACATGACATGACATCATAACATGTGTATTTAATCTCCGCCTTAGTCTAGAACATTCCGCTTCTCTTTTTAATTACCGTGTAGCCTAGAACGTTCCAGATCTATGATGTCATCATGACATCACCATACCCTTAGCCCTACGTACCTTATGCACAGACCATTAGTAAACACAACCAAACATGTATCAGTAGTATATATACTTGAATGTCAACATCCCAAGAACTCCAGTCAAGTTCTTGTTGGGTTTTCCCATAATCTCTTGTCTCTATCATAAGCAAGCCTAGTGTTTGTGCGACCGCGTCCTTTGTTAGGATTTGGGTCGGCAACAGTCGTCCCACAGAGAGGTGGAGAAAATGTCAGTTTGGAGGGAAAAATAGGTATTCCCCTGGTTAATCATAACAATACCTGCTTCTTTGCAAGCTTCCAGCACTCATAACTGTAACTACATGGTCTACACCTGGGCCATCAAATCATGTCACAGCATCAGGCTCAGAGTTGGCAGACTTGGAGTTGGTGATTGAAGGACCAGGCTTGATGTCTGATGAAAGCCAAGCAACTATTGGCCAGGTGCTACCATGGAAACTGGTTCAGAAACTCGACTTGAAAGTCCTCTTGACCTTTGAGGACCCAGCATATATGGACATACCTGAGGTCAAAGACATACCTGAGGTCAAAGACACACGTGAGGGTGGCAAGAAGACTCTCAAGCTACTTTACCAGGTTACACGATGCTGTCAAAAGAGGCTATTACCTGAAAATGAGAAGCCTGCAAGTCATATTCGTTGCATTGGAAGCAAAGGTTGCAAACAAACATGGGTCTGTCCAAGAAATCAACAACACATCCTTGGGCATACCTCAAAGTGTAATTGGCTATCCATTGCACTTTGTGAAGCTGCTCTTGAGCATATGGCCAATAAATCCATTGGACCTTCTGCACTGGGAGATGTTTCTGAGCCCTCCACTACTGCTACTCTGTCATTGTCAATGAGTCAGCATCTGAATAGGCATTCAAAAACAGATGCAAATAGCTCTGCTGGGAAGCTGACACCATTTGAATAGTATATCACAAATGGTGGTCAGAAGAAGCTGCAGGAGAAAATAAATCACACAATCATGCAGTACATTGTGTGCTGTGGAATCCCACCTATGACAGTTGACTCAGATGAGTTCAAGTTTCTGCTTGTTGTGTTGAATTCTCATTATCATCCCCTGTCATCTTCAATACTTATCTCAAAACTCATTCCAAATGAGGCTGCAAAGCTTAGTGTTGCAATGAAGCAATATCTCAGCAAGTGCTGCCACCTGACCATCACCTTTGATGGGGGGAAAACAAGGCAACCACATTCAATATATACCATTCATGTGACTATGGGTGACCGCTGTACCTTTTGTTTTGATATTGATGATGGATCATGGTTAAGTCACTCAGCAAACTATATTCTTGAGGCACTGGATCGAGTAAGACATTTATTTAGATATTTTTCAAGATTATTTATGGTGTTTAGGTGATCATGAAAATTGGACCATGGAATTTCTGTGTGACATCATCAGATAATACTGGGAACACAATGAAGGCTTGGAAGCTTCTATGTCAGTGCTATCCCCATATTCTCAATCTGCAGGATGCATGTCATCTTCTAAACCTTGGCATTAAAGCCATTGCCCTCCTACCTGAATTTGAGGACATCATACATCAAATCCAAATTATACTTTCTTTCATGAGTCGTTCTAGCTATACCATGGAATATTTTGACCACCAACAAGACCAACTTCACATCACAAGAGGATTGAAAGGTATTGGTGAGACACGGTTTGGTACAATTTATTGGACAGCATGGTCTATTCAGCACTGTCTTCCTGCATTTCATGCAATTGTTGAGGATGAGAGTGTTGAGAATCATGGTATTTGTCTTCAGACTTCTATTCCATAACCATGATTCTAGACCATGTCACATGACTTAACTGACATGTGATATGAGACACACATGTGATAGGTGATGACACTATTCATCTTACTCATATTTGATATGATTTATCATCTTATGATAGAGCTCGTTATGCTATTGGATAGCTGACTGATCATTACTGTGGATTACTCATATCTGCTTATCCTGCTTACTGATTAGCTTACTGATCATTTCATATCATTCTATGACATTCCATGAACTACCCTATTATAGGAGATATAGTACATACGGACAAACAGTCCCTCTACTATATATACTAGGGTCTTACACCCTCAATAACTTAACAGAGAAAACATTCATCTCAGCTACCAAGCTACCTGTTCACTCCACAACTCTGTGTTGACCTCAAGGACATTCAGTAGTGAGTCTCACACTACACTCTACTCCTCGCAGTGTCCTGCGCACCCATTCGGGTACACTTGTATTCTGAAAGAAGGAGGGATTATTGAAATATTACAACACGTACTATGCTTCAAGTTGTCTACAGATATGACAACTGTACTGACTGCTTTCATACCAGGCTTTTCTTCTGGAATGAAGAAGGTCAGGGGGGTGACTTCATGGCTATGGACAATGAGTCGACACTCAACTCAACATCAAAATCCAGAGGATTCCTCAATCATATGTGAGCGCAAACAGCTGCGTGTACTGGCCACATCGTCAAACCACCCCCTGCCATCCCCATCGATCATCCACCTTCCAGGCCCTCAACTTCATGAGCCTCCACCACAGGTCCTGAGGCTGTCACGATGACAGTACATGAACCCTCTCCGGAACCAATGCTGGAGCAGCTGCCATCTCCTTTTGTTCCTGTGCAAGCACATGGCAGTGACCCTGTTCCAGCTACAACCACCCTTACAGATCACACCCTACTTGAACCTGTCAGTGAGCTATCCGAAATCAAACCTGACTCAGAACAAGTGTCCGAAATGCTAGCTAAGAAGAAGAAATCATCGGCACCAAAGGCAAAATGCAATGTTACTGGTCAAGGCTCCAAGGATGGTCCCTCCAAGTGCAGGAGTGGCCGGAAGAAGGCTGGGAATAATGCATAGGTGAGTACTAGTTTGTTATTATATTATTTGCTTGGCTGAACATGGGAGTTGGGTTGAGGTTCTTGATATCGCACTGATTCACACATCGCTCATTCTTGTCTGCAAGTCTACACAGTCATACGTTTCTGCTCCTGCCGCCTTGGTCCAATTTCGCACTGGCATTCATAGCATTTCTGCAAGTTGCTCTCAAATTGGAGTCTCGATCAATATACTGTCTTATTGTCCATGTTCTGTGACTCATGAAATGCACATGTATACAATTCTCTAGTAAGCTTCGAATATAACCCATTGTCGAGAGATGTCGGAAAGACAATTCATTATCGAGAGATGTCAGAAATATAATACACTCTCGAGAGACATCAGAAATACAGCGCATGCGTGAAAAATCTGATTCCGGTTCGGAAAGAGCGTTCCTTGAGATTCCAGAATGAGGACCACTGAAATCTGATATGCCAAACCAGTCCATGGCACATGATAATAGAAAATTTTACTATCTATTGTAATCTCACAAATTTACAATGTTTGTGATGGAGCATTGGCACAAAGCAGAGGTGGATGAACTGTAGCAGGCGCTTCCGGCACCTTATAGTGCGTGGCGAAGACTCGGAAAGTATATAAATTTAGTCTCGTGGAACATTTTCAAGACTAGGATCAGAATTTGATACCTTCTGTGCCGATGGATCAGGTTAGCACGCGTGCATGAAAGCTGGAGTGCAGGCTGACTACCTCAGAACTTGCTGAAAGTATGTCACATCCTTCCCACACTGAAGTCAGCCAGGCACACGGACTATCAACTAGTTCCTACAACTGTTCATTACAAGATAACTATTATTTAAAGGGACAAGCTATCCAAAGCTTGGGATGGAAACAGGGTAACATGTACAACAAATACTTTAGCCCGCTCGCCCAGGATCAAGGGCTAAATCAACGCAGGGTGAAGAAAATAGACAAGTCGATCCCATCATATGCACTCCGAGTATGCCGGCTTGACACGCAGAGGCACCTTGCACCCCTCTTCGCCAGCTACTCGCGGCCTCGGAAGGAACCCTCTGGCCATCTCGATCTTTGTCTCCGTGCCATCACGCAGCTCAAAGACAAAGTTCTTGACGAGTACAGACAGAACGGCCTGTTCAAACATCGTTTTCAGCACCAAAAGATCAAGTGATACCTAATAGACATCGTAACTTACCTTGAACTCGGCAACGGCAAAGTTCTTTCCTATACATGTCCTAGGACCATCCGAAAAAGTGAGCAGATGACGATGCCCCTGTACTTCTCTGGCCTTGGCTGGCATTCCGTTTTTACCACGCTCGCTCTCAAGCCATCGGCTGGGTTTGAAGACTTTGGCGTCTTCACCCCAGATGTTTGATGAGAGATTGACCGATGTTAATGGGATAGCGAGGGTGGTCCCTTGGGCGATAGGCAAGTTCTCGACCAGCTGTCCGGATTTGGTGCGAACGGGTTCAGAGAGGGGAATCACGTCGTCTTCGGAAGCCTATAGAGTATGAGAGGGATGAGGCGAATTAGAAGTAGGGGAGCGAAATAGATGACCGTAGGCGTACTACTCGTATAGTTTCACGGACTGGGGCGTGCATACGAAGGATTTCATGGACAACGGCATCGAGATAGGGAAGACCGTTGGAAAGTTGGTCGTACGTCGGATCTGAAATGTGCCCAACAAGTTCATTCCGCAGCTTCGTCTGGATGTCAGGGTTTCGTGACAGCTCGATAAGGGCCCACTGCAAATCGGGGTAAATGCTGGCGCAGGCACGGTGTGTGAATGGGATTACCGTCATGCTAACTAGGGTAGATATCAGTCACACTTTTCCCTGAACGTAAGACGGGGACTCACTGGACGTGGTCTCATATCCTGCAAGAAGCAAAACTTTCATCTGCAACGAAATATGAAAACTGATATTTATTTCCAGCATGTTGGATTACCTGCGAGAGCATTTCTTCCTTTGACAAGTGGAACTCTGACTCGGCGCCTTCCCCCTTGACTGTTTCGAACACATCAGTGACTCGAATCATGCTCCCAAAAACGAAACGTACTGAGCAGCCCAATGACGGACTTTTCCTCCTTGTCGCTAGTTGTACCTACATCTAGCTCCTTCCTCGTTCGAGCGAGCAAAACATTCGATATTTCCTCCATCGCAGTGTTCAACTTCAAGACCAACTTCCCGCGCGACGTGGGTATACCAGTAAGAAATGGGAACACCTGCGCCAAGAGGTTAAGACCGATGTTGAACGTAGAAACAGGGGATGAGCTAAAAGCGTCGAAAATCTCGGTAACCGAGGCATGTTTCCCATCGAGAGCACCAAAGTCATGTGAGAAACCTGCGATACCGATTGTGTCGAGGCTGGCGCAACGTGTAAAAGTAGAGAAAAGGTAGTAAGAGGGAGAGCGTACGAGACGTAATTCATCCTTGATAAAACGACAGTTAAGCCAGATGTCGGCTAGAGACAGCTGATATCCGAATCTCACCAGTTCTGTACATCAATAACTACACTGCCTTCACTGCTCGATTCGATGAGAGCACTCCAGGCTGCTTTGGCCTAACCAGAACCGGTTCCATATGAGAAGGACACGAATATCCAAAAGGAGACTACCTTGTGTGCTGAGTCGTAGAAAACCGGCGTCAACTTCCGAATCGCAGCAATACTAAACGCCGGAGTCAATGATTTGCGTTGTCTAACGAACCGATCAATCACTCGTCACCACATTTGATTCAAGAACGTACCTTTTGTGGCTTTCTCCGTCTGCCCAAAATAGACCTCGTCCAAACTATCATGGCTCAGACACGATGCGCCAGAAAAGAAACCGATGAGCCTCGACTCACCCCGTTCTCGAGAAGTTTCCTTGTCAAAGGGGTCCGAACGTACGCCCATGTATCCTTCGTATGGAAGTGTGCGATGGCCTTTGGATCGTGCAAGATGATTCTGCGCTTCCCCAACGTCGAAGGTACTTCATATACTCCACCAAACTCCTGTGCCCACGATTCATATATGGCGGATGGGTCATTAACGTCCAGAAGTATCTTTCCAACACCATATACGAAGCTCAAACTGGGTGGACCTCTGAGTTTGGGAGTGCGAACCCGCCTGCGCGACATCCGTATCAGCTTGATGAACGCCCAGAGTGCTGTGCAGGCAATGACTGCATTGAATGGAGAAAGAGGTGGAATATGAGACAGAATCTTGTGCATTGACTCGGGAACTTTTGTGGAGAATATTTCCATGGTTTGGATGGATGAGAGGATCAGCAGAAGGTCCAAGTATCGGTGACTGAGTCACTCTGCTGTAGTGCGCTTTTATACATGTTCATGGACGGTGATGACTCCAGGCCGATGATGCAATATTTGTACAGCCTTGCCGAGCACAATGTTCACATGCCGAGTGCCGGGTGGACACGCACGTATTACAGTAGGTCACTCGCCTTTCCTGACTCGTCAGACTGCGGCCACAGTCATACTGGTGGAGTTGCTAAGGAGTCAGCACGGCGGTTCCGAGTCACCGTCACACTGCCAGCGGGCTACCGCTACCCCGACGGTTATTACCCTGGGGCTGTTTGGGGAACTCCCAGCTGCTTGTATGGGCACAGAGTATGCACGGATGCCAGACTCAGAGGGACTGCGCCCCTGGGTGGGCACGGTCCCGCCCACAATTGGTAAGTTACACAGAATGTAGGCATAGGTAAAAGGGTTAGACACAAGCATCCAGTGCTTCATTTCGTGCCTGAAATCACAACGTGGATGTTCAATGCATGATTCTACCGAATGGGGAACAATCAGCGCAGTCATTGGTATACGTCTCGAGTCAAGGCTGTCTGAACGCCCGCCAGCTCCAACCGGAGGAGAGCGATCTTGCGTGCCGAGTCAGCCTTGACCCCAGTGATCCTCTCTGCCTGACACTCCATCGACTGCTGAAATTCCTTCAAGGACTGGCACATACTCTCGATGGCGTCCTCGCGGCCCTTCTTGTCATCGTCGTCGACCTTCACATCGTCGAGCTTGATGGCAAGTTCCCGGATCGTCTTCTTGTACGAGTCCGTCTCT
>JBBPNO010000591.1:0-19240 GCA_038090915.1 Boletus eberwhitei
TCAGTGGTACTTTTCTCGACAGCGAGGACCAATTCTCGCAGCGCGTTACTACACACAGCAAGCGACTCGAGCGGTTCGCTAGAGGACTTGCTCGAGATGTCGCAGAATTATGGACCATTGAACCCACTGAAACTCCAAATTCCCCATCTGACTTACTGGACGACGATCCCCTCCCGCGAACGGAATTCACGACAGGATTGACCGTAATACGGGCTACGACAGACATCGCGGAACCTCGTCGCTTCACACTCCCGGACTTGAATTTCCAACCTCTATTACACAAGACATTTTGCCTCCATCTCCTCGCAATCAGCGCCAGCATCTTACAAGCCAAATTCACCCCGCTTCTTGTCCACGTTTTGTATCCCATCCTTCACTCTGTCGTCTCTCCAATACCACATCTCTCTCTCACCGCACTCGCCACTCTCACTTTTATTGCCAACGCGACCTCATATGCAGCACCTGCGAACCTGTTATTCTCACATTTTGACTATGCTCTCGATGCAGTATCCCGTCGGCTGGGTCGTCGGTGGCTTGATGTTGATGCTACCAAGGTCCTTGTAATACTGGTCCGCCTAGTCGGCAGCAACGTCGTCCAGAAGGCAGGCGACGTAGTGGAAGAGTGTTTCGACAGGCTTGACGAGTATCATGGGTACGAGGTACTCGTCGAGGGCCTAGTGGAGGTCTTGGGGGAGGTTATCAAAGTCATTGAAAATGATGAACTCCACGTGCAAGATGCACCTAAAGAGGACCCTCTCGCGTCGTTGAAAGTCCAGAATCTCAATTCACTACTCGAGTGGGTTTCTCATCGCAACGATCCCCCGCAGGTATATGATGACACGGACTATGGTCCTGCCCCTAGCCAAGCTTGGGGTGACCTTAACAAAGGCGAGGATGAAGGGGCAGAAGACGAGATCAAGCGAGAAAATAAACCTGACGAGAAAGAGCCACTTACATCTGCGCAGGCTTTAGCAAAGCAAATGGTTTCACGATCAATCTATTTTCTCACACATGGCTCACCTGTCATCCGGGCTCGCATTTTGCTGCTCCTAAAATCCGCTACCCCAGTGCTGTCCGAATCCGCGCTTCTTCCCTCCGTCCATCAGGCCTGGCCATATATCCTGAACCGGTTCAGTGACACAGAAGCTTTCGTTGTCAGTGCTGCGGCGGCATTGGTTGAATCATTGGTTAGCCACGTGGGCAGTTTCATGGGCCGGAGGATTTGGGATGACATCTGGCCCCGATTTACCACCATCTTGACAAAGCTCGAGGTTGCGGACGGACAAAATGCTCTCGCACGTCGGGGTCGTGATGCCGTCGGAACAGAATCAGCGTACACTCATTCACACCGGCTATATCGATCAATCTTAAAGACCATGACCGCGGCAGTAACCGGAGTCCACATGCGAGATGGCTCAGGGTGGGAGGTTATCCTGATTTTCCGACGCTTTCTGCACCGTGAAGCACACGAAGAACTCCAAGCATGTGCAAGGGAACTGTATATGGCACTCAGGAACGGTAATGAAGACGCTGTCTGGCTAGCGCTCATGGCTACATCAGGACGTGTAATATGTGACGTTGCTTTCTTGAAAGATGCCAAATGGAACATCGATCACAATGTTACTCTTATCTTGAGAGAGTAACAACCGGGAGCTCATGGTGTAGCTGGTGGAACGTGGCGCCGGATTTCTACGCCTGCTTCTTTGAAGAGCCTTGCTGATGCCTCGTCACTACCACAACTTGTTTAAAGCCAACTTATTTAACAGAATAACCAAACACGTACACTTTGTAGCTTAGGTTGTAAACAACCATCTTAACGCCACTCTGTATTATTTTGATGGTACACTTGAGGCACGGGCATCTAAAAGATGACGTTAGAATCAATAAAACGACGCAATGAAGGCGCGAACGTATTGCAATACAATATCGCATTGGTTCCCACTCGGTCACGACCTGCCTCTAGGAGGGCATTTTCTTCTGCATGCAGGCAGAGGCACTCGACGTCGCACGTGCTTGAAGTTTGATTGCAGTGTGCACAACCACCTGAATTCAAGGTCAATAAAAACAAACGGAAGTCGACGGGTATTCCTCGCCGTCATGGCAGTTCGTCACGCCGCGCGGAGTGCCATTGTATCTGAAGCAAGTCTGGTCAGATATCACTTCTTGCCGAAACCCACGGATGACCTACCCTGTGGCAACGATGCGATTATCACGGACCAAGATAGCACCAACTCGACGCTTCATGCAATTTGAACGCTGAGATGCCAGCTCAGCGAGGGTCTAAGAACGGGATGGTCAGTTTCGGACGAGCACGCCGAAGAACGTTCCATGCCATAAAGTACGTGTCCCATTGTGGACGCAATCGTTCGGTATTTGTTATATCCAGCGAATCTAAGTGAAGATGTAGCTGCGATAAGGACTGGAACGTGTTGATGACGTTGAGCTTCACAAGGCGGTTCAGTCCGTGAAGACCCGACGATGGTTTTTGGATTGAGCTCGGAGAATTCACATCGATTCCGAAAACGCACTCGTCGTCTTGACGAACAAATTCCTCCAATGATAGAGAACCTGGACTGAGATTGTTTCCAGTTTGGCTTGGAGACAGTCTCCCAGGAAGACATACCCCTGCA
Source organism: Boletus eberwhitei (assembly GCA_038090915.1). Lineage (NCBI taxonomy): Eukaryota > Fungi > Basidiomycota > Agaricomycetes > Boletales > Boletaceae > Boletus > Boletus eberwhitei. The sequence goes on from JBBPNO010000591.1 coordinate 2,631, forward strand.
ATCGACGATAGCGCTGTAGCAAGGGGGCATCTACATTTACAAGTAAAAAGAAGGGTCGCTTGGAAAAAAAGTTGACAAGGGAACTGGAGGTCAAGTCGACGGTCACAAAATGTTTTCGCCAATGTCGGGTAACATGGGTGAGAAGTTCCTCGGGAGAGGCAAATGCCGTTGGATGGGAACGGTGAGGGAATGCTGAGAACACTGGGGAGTTCATGTTGAGAAAAGATTGCCTCTCGGAATTATCTGGGGGCCGGGGCCATGTCAGAGTTTCAGAGAGATGGACGGCCGACGGTTGAGTCGCAGGTGTGGCAGTGTGGGGCTATGGAGTGCCAATATACGAGTCGAAATTCGCCCGATGGGATGCGTGGACTGGACTTACCTCGGAGAGATCCTTCCGAGCGAGGCGCACCGAAGTGAAGCCTTTAGAGACGAGATAGTCCTCGATTGTCGATTTTCCAGCAGCCCGTGTGCCTACTATGGCTATGAACATTGCGATGGACCAGTGAGTGATAGAACAACGAAAAGGTCAATATTATGCCACAAAGAGTTTAGCTGACACTTGACCAAAGATGGTGTAAACAGCTGTTGGTACTGGGCAAAGAAGCCGACATCATTTCTTAATTCCCGGTACAGTAGTGGCACAACGATAACACGTTGTACTTCTAGTACTGGATATTTTCGACGCCCAAACCAGTTAACCTTTACAAAGTCCATACGACTCAATTAGTCACCTGCTGAAACAAGGCACCATCCAAGCCGTTTTTCCAACTGTAAATGACCCTTCTACGTGGCATCCTTCCTACCCAGTCGTTAACGTCACGCGAGGCTTCCGACGCACTGGCCGAGTGGAACTTGACACATTCTTTTTTGCTACCGCTCTTGCTTTCGACCTCTGTTCTCTTGCGCCTTTCATGTCTGCTGGAGCAGTTGTACGGAGCTGCTTGATATGCGTGGGCACGAGTTGCAGAGTACGCTGGGTGCCTGAGGGGCAGAGCCAAGGGGCGCTAATAGTGGGAACTGATTCCAGAATGTCACGGAATGATTCGGATAAGGGAGAGCCATGCTGTACGATGAAGGAGAGCATGAGTAACGGAACGCCCAGTTACAGTTACGATCCCATACACGGAATGCAACGACGGCGGCTCTGCGTACACCGAGAATCTGTGAAATTATTGGTTCGGAACCCTTTGGTAGTGGAACCAGTTTGGTCGGTTGTGTTGCATTCCTGAGGGAGTTGCAGCCGGCCACGAGGTGTGGTATATGATCAACTAACGCGGGTGGATCAACGTCGGCACAACAAACAAACGCGACTACTATTGGGGACGGCGCTGAGCGTGGTGGTCGTTGATCGCCGTTCCGTGAGGCGCTACCTTGGGCGCTATCCACAACAACGTGTTTGCGTGTGTTGCGAAGCTGAAATTCTAATGCCCTTGTAACTGTATTGATTCCGATAACGAAATGTGGTAGAGCGCCAGACGGGTTGGTTTGAATATTGCCATACTCGACCTCCTCGGGTATGTCCACATTTGCTTGCTGGCCAGAAATCCCCGTTTTCTGTGAAGATTTTCGAGAAGAATGAGCACGCGAGGGAATGTTCTCAAGGGCAACCACGAGGCGAGCCAGAACAACGTTCTGAACGTTCACTGGGACCGACGGCCTGGGTTTGGTCGGTCGCAGCTCTCAGTGAAATTAGAATGGAACGTACCAATTTATTTGAAAGGGGTTTTCCAACACACTCCTGAAGACAGGCTTACGCTCCAAAGCGGCGCGGACTTTGGCGCGATTAGAAAGGTGACTGTGAGGACGAGCCAGATGTGTCGCCATACGTGCACAGGAGGTGGAGCCGACAACAGTTGGCCCATCCGCGTTTGGTAACTCTACAGCATCAGTCCTGTACAGTATAACAAAGTGTGTAATATTATGGACACTAGGCACCAGCTCAATGGCGGCGAAGCTGTGCGTGGGGGACGAAAATGCTAACTGGAGCTGAATGAAACAAGCTATGCTGGGGCGGGAAGATAAAAATTGCTGTTACCAGCTTATTCATGAACGGAGTACTTGAATTTCCTAGGAGATCAGAACGACAAACAGAAGCAGCTGTGAGTCCCCCGGTAATGGACCATGTCCGAGATTCCTGTAGAAAATCCATGTGTAGAAGCCTACCCGAGAATGTACAGCCCTCAGTTAATCCCATGGTATTGCTCTACAGCAAGTCATCTCTTATTTCGCTAATCCACGGACCATATATTCGCCCCAAGCCTGTTTCCATTCTGCCAAAGGCATCGCCTCACCCCATAGCTACCCGTGTTTGGCGCTGCCAACATACCAGCGCACGAAGAGGATGCCGCACGCACCGTTTCTATCGGTTACAGATGTGGCCGCTCGCAAGCAATGCGATCGCAAAGATCATCTGCACCGATTTGCTTTTGCTGCTGACCATGACCCCAACCCTCGTGTCGACGTTGTCAACGTTCAACTATACCCCCAAGCGACACTCACCGACAAGCAGAGGGCTATCGTAAACTGCGATGCCACAAACATCGTCGAACTCATCCGCAAAGGCATCTACACTTCAACCGAAGTCTTGACAGCAATTGTTACAGTCGCAATCCGCGCCAACGATGTGACCAATTGTCTGACGGAATCTTGTCTCAAGAATGCTTTTGAAAGAGCTGCTGAACTGGATTGGTGTTTAAAGGAGACTGGACAGGTCGTCGGACCACTACATGGTCTACCGGTTTCGATCAAGGACCATATCAAAGTAAAGGGTCTGGACACATCAGCTGGCTACACCGGTGAGTATAGGACCATCTTTGGCACACAGGACAGTGACTTACCTTTTGTTCAGCTTGGGCGTACAGGACGGTGGCCGATGATGATGCCCTCGTGGTTAATATTCTGAGGAAATCGGGAGCCATCATCTACGTCAAAACTCAAAACCCGCAAACCTTACTTGTAAGCAAATCACCTGTACGACCGATCAGTCAAAGAATTCATGTTTTTTCTAGTCGTTGGAGACAAATAATAATATCTTTGGGCGGACCGTCAACCCGTACAACCGAAAGCTGACTAGTGGAGGCAGCAGCGGAGGAGAGGGTGCCCTTATTGCTTGCCGAGGAAGCGCTCTGGGGGTTGGCACGGACATTGGTGGAAGCGTCAGGATCCCCGCAGCATATTGCGGCTTGTACGGCCTAAAAGGCTCGGTTGCTCGCCTGCCTCATTCTGGGCTCCGCGGTTCACATGACGGTATGGATGCCATCGTGGGCTGTGTGGGGCCACTCGCCAGATCAGCGAGAGACCTTGAACTTTTCTGCAAGGTGATGCTGGATGCAGAGCCGTGGCTTGTTGAGCCGCCGCTTCTCGAGATGCCATGGAAGGCGGACGTCGCACGAGGTCAAGGTCTACCGGAAAAGTTGACTATAGCCATCCTCTACGACGATGGGGTAGTGGCTCCGCATCCACCAATCACGCAGGCAATGAAGAAATACGAGGCAGAACTAAGGAAAGCTGGGCACGAAGTCGTGTTGTGGCAACCACTGGACCATCAGAAAGGGTGGGAATTAATCGTGAGAATCTCTCCAATGGACCGCGGTTTCAATCAGGACTGATGCATACTGTACACTCTAGTTGAAGCTTTACTTTCTGGATGGCGGGGAAGAGTACTGGCAAGTTCTTCGTGCTGGAGGGGAACCGCCAGTTCCTCAAACTAAATGGATACTCGATCAGATTCAGGATCCTCGTCCTTTCGCCGTTGACGAATTATTTCGTCTGAACGGTGAGCGGGAGACCTTCCGCACTAAAGCTTTAGAACACTGGAACGCGACTAGGGGCCCCACAGGTCGTCCAGTGGATGCAATCCTATGCCCCGTTGCACCAACACTAGCTCCACCCCATGACACGACTTGCTGGTGGGCGTATTCATCGCATTGGAACTTGTTGGACCTCCCAGCTGTCGTCTTTCCTGTGGGCCAGTACTCGGCTTCTCAGTTTCCTCTACTAGATCCTTTCCTGCACGCGCCAAGGAACGGAATAGAGGAGCGAATCGCCGGACAGTGGGACCCGTCTGTGTATGACAATGCCCCCATCAGTCTGCAGCTCGTTGGCCGTAGACACAATGAAGAGCGGTTGCTGGCTATTTTGAAGGTCATCGAGGATATCGTTCCCTCCAACGTCCCCGGCGGTTGGGCGAAAGGCGGAGTGAACGGAGCGAACGGATACCACTGATACGTAGGAGGCAGTAGCTGATACGGACATGTCAGTGTCGTTCCACAATTAATGTTCGACATGGCCAAAGTGCGCTGAGCAAGGCTCCTGGCTCGCAAGCACGAGGCTCTCCGTGGTCACTTATCCACCATTTCGAGCTTTCGATAAACCAATTCACAGCGCGTCTCAAACCTGCCCTGGGTTTTGGGTCGCAGAACAGCACAATTATTTCTTCTCATCGCTCACCAAGAGTCTTTCAAGGTAATGTGATCTTGGTCATATCATCGAGCTTTGATTGCCCTCCACATAGCGAGATATAGATATACTGTGCATCGGCACTTGGTAATGTCCTTGCTGTTTGCTGTAGCGCCGGGAATCTGGTGGACGTCGGTTTCTATGCAAGACGGCCATTCCCCGTTTCTTGCAGTGCTACAGGACGTCCTCCCGGAGCATCATCCGTGGCTCTCAACGTTGCTCATTGTTCCACCATTTATGGGCTTCGCGCCAAACGCTGGATCCACTGACCACTTACCCTTGGTTGTGCAGGATGGCTTGAACGGCTCAATTCAAGCGGCTCCAAGAAGTCGGAAACGATGCTATTCACCGTTGCATTCGGCTCCTGAGTGGTTTTTTTCAAGTATAAAGCGGAGGTATGGCCATCCTCACACTACCAAGTTCCTCAGTCATGCCCAGTGTCACCTCTTGTCGAGCACGCGCATACAACCATGCTTCTGACCTTCCAACGGAATTTTGGGATGCGTTGATGCAGAACGAAGCGGCTGCAAATATCATTCTCCCGTTTGCGAAGAAGGCGTTGGACTTCCCTCACGAAGAAGGCAACGACCAGCTGTGGATCATCCTATATGATGAAACAAGCAACAACGTCGACTTCGTGCTTTCTTGTACCAAGGGGTCACTGGGAAACTACCCAGTCTTTGTATTCACTCCTAAATCTTCCGCTCGACTCACCCTGGAGGAAAACCAGGGCAAAGATATGGCCGCCTCTTTGTTACAGCTTGTCCTTTGTCTTCTGAAGGAGGTCCCTGCCCAGAGGGTATTTTCCGTGTTTTCCATCGCAAAAGTGGCGGAGAAGTTCGCCAAAATACTCGAAGAGCAAGCGCGCGGGGTTCAGGCTCTCGAGGTCCCATACTACGACGCGATCTTCACTTTCTGCACCAGCGAGACGCTCAACAAGGCCTCGGTTTCATTTTCATCTCTCCCGGAATCCGAGGACATCCTCATCGCTCTCCGTCGTGCGGATATTTCCCATCTGGAAGGGATCAAAGCCCTGTGCAAGGGATTTTCCTACACTTCGGTGGGTACCGCCTACATTGCGTGGTGTACGAATCATCAATTCTTTTGTGCCGATAGCCACCTTATAAACTTGACGACGAAGGTGCAGAGTTGGAGGCTAGGACGTTGATCACCAATCAGCAGGTTTGGGTTCATATGATCAAGAGGGGGGAGGCAGAGTGGGAGGCTGCATGCCTTGTTGCCACTACCAGGGAGTCAGAAAACGTGACAGCAGTCACCAAGGTTTTTACAGCAGAGCATTGGAGGGGTCGTGGTTGCGCGGCACGGCTTCTACACCGTGTCTGTCAGGAGTGAGTGTCAGCGACTTCTGTGCTGTCCATTATCCTGATTCCCCTCTAGAATTCTCCGGAAGAAGGAACGCGTCGTGCTTTATGTCGGGAACGGAGATTCAACCGAGTTGACGTCTGCGCGCAGAGTTTACCACAAGGTCGGCTTCCAGGGCCTAAATGCACAGCAAGAACAGAATGTGGAAAATGTGGAAAGATGGGTTGAGATAGGCTTTGAGGGAACCACTTTGGGTTATTGGTGATCGTCCCTTCCAAAGACTCCTGGTCGACGCTTTTCTCCAGCCTGCAAGTTAGAACAATTTACACACCTAGACCATTTGTTCGGACCGCCTGTCTTCCTCGTACATGCCTCGTGTAGCCTTTATTTACCCGATAGCTGAATGATGGGTTGTATTCATTATAGTCGTACATATACACCAGAATTGATCTCATACCCCAAACCATGGATTACTCGGGATGTCAACTCGTCGTACCTTCATTGATCCATCTCTCTCCGACAGCATTATCTTCAGGGTAAGCAGAAAGGAGTTCCGGACTTAGAAGTAATCTGGCTCTTTCATTCGCTTGTACGAGTCCCTCAAAATATCGACTTGCTTCAGGGGCGTTTTCAAATAGTTGACGATATGCGTAAGGTTTTAGTGTGGTTGGTTTAATGTTTTCTTCTGCCACATCTGAGCTCATATGTCAATACCAATCTCACAGAGCGTCGAAAGGACTCACATCGGACAGACCCGCTTTGAGTGAAGATGTGATAGAAGGGCTGATGTCGCCCGCGAGGAAGTGAATCGACGTTCATCGACGTTATCCACCCCTCGGAAGCCATACAGGACGGCTGCCCAGACATCGATCCAACATCCACTAGCGCGGATAAGGAGAAACTTACCTCCCATCCGTATATGTACCCTACATATTCATACTTGGCATGTTTGAAAACCATCCCCACAAAGTGTTTAATAGGGATTGAGAGCTTGGAACGCAGCGTGACGGAAGCTGCGGCCTCGTCCTCGTCTTCATGCGCTGCTTTGCAACTAGCCAGGAGCTGATCTTGGATGTGTGGGCTGAGACCCGGCGCTAAAGCGTCGGTCAATACGGAGAGGATATCTAGCGGAAAGCGGCCGATATGTTTCAAGATGTTCAACAGGTACCTCCTGTCGTTCATGAAAATCAAATTCACAGTGAGCCCGACATAGAATGCAGTATGAAGATCCCCTTCAGAAACACTTTCCATTGGTGGAAGGAACGAGAAAGAGGCGAGTATGTTCCTCGATGCACGAACAACCATGGAAGCTGTGCTGGCAGGCTGGATGTAGCGCATGATGGGTAAGGGGGCAATGCCTGCGTCCGTGAGTAAACGAGAAATGTCCTCTTCAATTGATAGTATAGCCTTGCTGCGGGATCCGAAGACATCCACGATGATATCCGATACTGTGGGTTCAGGGGATGAGACGATAGCTAAAACTCTGGCAGGAAAGTCGACTGGGGCAGCCCTTATTCCCAGGCGGCGAGCAAGGCAAACGAAAATGTACACCAGTGAAATAGGAATTGTGTCTTTGTGCGTGGTGAGGAACCAATGGGGAAATCGCGTGTTGAAGGCGTTGAATCGAGAGTCTGTGATACTCGGTGATCAGGGCACAATGCTCAACCCGGTTCTGTAACTCACGTTCTGCGGCTCTAAATCCACGTTCCCAAAGGAAATCGCAGATTGATGAGGATATACGACATAGTGCACCTTCACTGTGATTAAACTCGACTGGAACAGTCGGGAGGTTTTTATCTGCAAGATACGACCGACAGAAGTCACTAAGGACGTCGAGCAGAGACGAAATCTTCACGACCATGTAATGAGTTTTGGAAAAGGATACAAGTGTGTCCATTGCTTACCTCCATCGGGGGGTGAGCGAAATATGACGAAAGACAAGCGATCGCTGTTTCTAGTGCGTGCGCATCGTCATCCTCCTCATCCCTGATCCCACTCCATGTCCGCACCGCATGACTACGTGCTATAGTACCCAACAAGCATCGTGCCCAGAAGCGGCGTGGAATAGCGTGACGGGGAACATCACCTTCATCGCTGTCGTAGACACCACGGAAAGATTCGGGGATAGGACATTGAGCTTCCACAGCCAATGCATTCCAGACGTCATATGAAAACGTGGATGTTACCTCCCTTGCTCTCTCCAATCGGCCATCACGTTCCATAATAATGTCATCCAGGATTTTGGTGGCCTGTCGGTCAAGACGGACGCGCACCATATAAAGCGCCCTCCAATCATCGCCTAACGCCTGTTTTCGCGAAAGCTCACTCGCAGGGAGGCAGACCGTGTAACGTGCATGATAATGTGGTTCCCAGAGCGTAGCGATAGATGCTGCACTCCGGAGGATGGAACTCGCATGGAGACACGCAACCAACGTCCTTGGGCCGTCATCCGAATGAGCTGATATGGGTAGTTGCCCGAGAATCTGCACATAGACGTCGAAAGGCAATGCTTTTAGCGCCATGGTGGTACTGTAGCAGCCTGGTCCAGTGAATACGAGAGGTCTGAGTAGTAGAGGTATTCCTGCCAGAACTAGCAGTGGACGATCACATGCGCACCACGCAAGTGTGAGATTTGGTGTCAGATATGATCAAGATTAGTGCATACAGTACATCTTATTCAAAGGTACTGCGAACAGTCTCGCGCTAATATTCCAATCACACAAATCAGTACCAGATCTTTGCAAACTTGTTGTAGTCCTGTAGCCGAGCGGACAGGAACTTGTTTTGTTGTCCGCCACGCAGAAAAGCCGAAAGTACCCTGGGAGTCGAATCTACGCAAGTTTCTGGTGAGAGATCATCCGAACAGTCAATGAATTCACTTCGGCAGCGCTATGCAGGGATGATATGAAGCCAAAAACAGGCGTCGCGAATGCAGCATGCAGAGGCAGCACCAGCAAGGACAGGTGCTGTAGCTGAATTGAAACTAGCGTGTAGATCGATGCATGATCCTATAGATTGATACCGTGACATATACCATTTACTCGGTTCATTCGTTACGGAAGATAGTGGCCTCGAGAGATTTGAGTTCTCGTTGCGAATCGCCAAGATAAACACCTGAGTGGAACGAGAGAAGGGGTTGCTAGATATTGCTGAAGTAGGGGCTGGAACCGTTTCAGCAAGCAAAATGTTGACTGACGTCAAACCGTGTGGAGATCCAAGTCGTTCACCTGCCGGTGCTCGCTTTCGACGAAGAACCTATGATATGCAATATTTCGTAGTCACCCAAAATGCTACGTTTATAATCACAGGATATTTACGTAGTCTACCGTTCATGAGTTCCCGTGTCATGCAGAGCAAGGAGCAACATATATTGTGAGGTCGGTAGCATACATATCACATCAATGGTTGCATCGGGCAATTACTTCGCTCGTAGACTGTATACTTTGGGAGGTGAGTAGATTCCTAGTTTACGTGGACGAGTGGACACACCTGACATCGGCACCAGTTATAACATCTGGTCAATGGGGATAGCACTTCGCATGTTGACCATATTGAGCAGAGCTGAATTCACGGGCATTGGAACACCGTATTGTTTCCCAAGACGAACTAGGTACCCATTTAGGAAGGATATCTCAGTTGGTCTGCCCTTTCTTATATCGGACAGTGTCGACGAGATGTTTCCTCTTGTCAGTTGGGCGACTCGTTGAACTTCTTGTACGAGCGCATCAGCTTGGAGATCATGTGGTATCCGGCCCAAAGGGGCTTGGCTCCTTTCTACATCCGGAGCAAGCGAGTTTAGAAAGGCCTGTGTGTCAGCTTCCAACTGCGCCTGGAAGGCAGTAGCAGCTTCTGCGCAAATATCTTGTAGCATTCGTTTGGATGCCTCATCTTTGAACAAAGCACCATTTCGGCAACCAAGAATTGCTGTGAGGGGGTTCACTACGGCATTCACGACTAGCTTTTTGCGCATTGCAAGTTGTATGTCTGACATTCGTTTCCATTTGCAGCCCAGCCCGTCAAGCGAGCTAAGGGCAGCTACCGTGTCCCGTAAAGTGGAATATGGAGCACAAGATGTTTCATCTCGACGCGCTATATCGTCAAGACTGAGTTCCCGTTCGTGCTGCGGCTTGCACTCTTGCGACAGTGATGCCTCAAAATCCCGTCCACGATTGTCTGGAATGATACCGAATTCGATATCGCCAATTCCTGCGTGTACGACGTGTAACGGTGATTTGAACCATGCACCATGAGTATTTGAAGTCAGGATAAAGTGGGGTCTGCTTTCGGGGTTGCGAAAAAGTTTTTGCACGAGGTCTTCATAGACACCCATACCGTTCTGGAGTAGCACGATCGTGCTTCTGGGTGTGAGACGGGGAAGCATCCGAGAAACGGCGTTCGTGGTGTTTTGCGCTTTAGTCGTGACGAAGAGTGTTTCGATGGCGTCAGTCCTTAGGTGCTCGAGGGGTGATGAATAGGGTTTGGCCTCATCCCTGGAAAGGGTGGAGTCGATAGGTATCCCAACACCAGAGTAGTCCCGCTGTTCGAAAACCTCCATATCATACCCGTCGCTAGTTTGCACTATGCCCTGGTTCTCCACAGATATTGTGCCGCCAAGGGAAGCCGCGGTCCGTGCTTGAGTCACAGACTTGTGTATAAGCGTGATGGAATGTGCGCGTGGGAGTGCTGCTCGGAGATGATGGGCAAGGAGGGAGCCAATTGGTCCAATACCTAGGACATAGAAGCGCATGTCAATGAGACCGATATTTGCGAGAGTGCGGTAAAAAGTTTATGACTGGAACTGGCACGGTGAGCGCTCTCGCAGTGCCGTAAGAAAGTCGTACATACTCCGAGAACTTGAACTTGCCAGATCTGAGACTTGCTCAGTCCCAGTGTCGGCTCCCGCGTCCCCTGCGCTAGTCTATATTCAGCTATTTTCAAGGTCATAAGGTCGAATTTCCCGTCAGCGAGCACACTGCCCTGCTGGATCTCGGCCCGTCAGCTGCGCTCCATTATCATAGATAAAGTTCCTCCGCACTGAGTCTCGCTGTTACCCCCATTCCCTCAACCATTATCGACATCGATCACTGACAGAATGGCTACCGTCGTGCTCAAGCGAACCGGACAAAAGGCATGTATCCTACCCTTCTGATATGCCCATCTGATCGCAGATTCATACATCATAGATGCCCTTGGTTGGGTATGTCACTTTACTTTATGCCGAACCATTACATTAGACTTTTCCTGCACCCATCTAAGGTTTGGTCTCTGGAAGGTACTATGCTCCCATGAAGAGTTCGTCTCCTGCTCAATTCCCTAATACAGGTCACCAAATCTACTTGTGCAGACGTGAGTTTTCACCGATCTAGAGTGCTGCCACAGTCCCTTATGTTCATCCAAGACGGTTTACAATGCCATCAAGGCCGGCTACCGTCTTCTCGACGGTGCCTGCGACTACGGGAACGAAAAAGAGGCGGGGGAGGGTGTCCGCCGGGCGATCGCGGATGGTCTCGTGAAGCGTGAAGATCTCTGTGAGTTCCATGTCCTCATGTATTGGGTCAAGCTAACTTTACCTCTTTAGTCATCACTTCCAAGGTGAACCCGGCCATAAAACTCGGTTGATTTACTGATGGCGGGACAACAGCTTTGGAACACTTTCCATGCTCACGACCACGTAAGACGATTTTTTGCCCTAGAATGATGCACCTCTTAATTAAGGCGACAGGTGAAACAAGTTACCAAGAAGCAACTTGGCCTTTGGGGTATTGACTATTTCGACCTCTTCCTGGTTCACTTTCCTATCTCCCTCAAAAACGTTGATCCTAGCCACCGTTACCCTCCTGAGTGGTTTGGCGATGATGGCAAGGTGTACCTCCGTGGGTGTTATATTTTTCTTCTTCTTGAAGTCGAGTCCATAAAGTAAAACAGAAAACACCCCCTTGTCGGAAACATGGGGAGCTATGGAAGAACTTGTCGACGAAAAAATAGTCAAGAACATTGGTTTGAGGTATGCAACTGCTTCACCAGATGTTCCTGGTCTCACTGTGATCCAGTAACTGTCAGGGATCTCTCATCCTTGATGTGCTTCGATATGCCAAGTATGAGCCGCAGGTGCTCCAGGTCGAATTACACCCCTACTTGACCCAGGAAGGTCTTGTCGACCTCTGCAAGACCCTCGGAATCGCTGTAACAGCGTACTCCTCCTTTGGCCCTCAGAGCTATCTCGAGCTTGGCATGGCCAAGGACTCGACTTCGCTGCTTCAGCACAACCTTGTCCAAGGCGTCGCCGCAGCTCACGGGAAGAGTATGTTGTTTTTATCTTTCGTTTCTTGACACCGTGTACTAGTGATGATTCTTACGTCACATAGCAACTGCCCAAGTCTTGCTGCGATGGGCGACACAGCGCGGTATCGCTGTCATTCCGAAGAGTAACGACCTCAACAGAGTGGTCGCTAACTTGCAGTGCGACAGCTTCAACCTTTCAGATGTTCAAATTGCTGGTATCAGCGCTTTGAACATCAACTACAGGGTGGGTATAAGTCTCACAGTCCTGTATCGCACTTAAATATCCCTTCGCAGCTGAACAACCCCGCGGATATCGACCCTCGTTTGGCTATTTTCGCTTGAGAGGAAAATATGTATAACGTGTTTGCATGTATGATATGGAGGTACAGTACTGTAGCAAAATCATTCTAGATCTTGCTGGACGGGTCCGCGTCGCAGTCAATGCCGCAGTCGAGCCGCAGCATGTCGGAGTTCTAAACGAGCATTAGATTAGAGCGACCCTGGACCGCCCTTCTTCCTAACCCATTATCACAACTTGCCAGTATGACGGTCCAGTTCAAGCTAACCAAGGCAAATGGTTTAACTCGCCGCATAACATTCGTGACGCGGCCAACGTGGCCCGTTCTCTCCGTTAGGATCGCCAATCTGTACCATATTGCGATCGGCAACGTTGGCGTATCCTACGTCGACTCTGACGGCGATGAAGTGACTCTTAGTTCCGACGACGAACTCCAAGACTTCTACATGTCGGCACTTGTCGCTGGCGTTGGCACCATCAAGCTCGCCGTCCATGATCTTGGCAGCCTTCGGGTCACCAATACAGCATCTCACTCGCTCCCTAGCGCTACGCCACAACAGTCCAACTTCCGCAACACTTTCGGTGGTCACGAAGTGTTACCCCTAGTTTTCGACTCAGAGGATGAGTGGCAGCGTCTGCCTGGCAGCTTAGGGAGTCTTTTCCTCTCCAGAGATGCCCCTGAGAGTCCTCATGCCTTTGTCGAGGTCCTGGAGAGTGACGTTAGCCTTTCCAAGTCCGAGACAGTCGAGTCTGGAGGTGGAGATACTTCCCGCTCCGACCTCACTTTTACCCCAACAACTTCTCAGAACAAGGACAAAGGCAAAGGACGTGCAGTCACCGTGGAAGACGATGTCTCATCCGCCGACTCTGTCATCGGCGGCGGGGCACCAGCCAAGCCCCCCGTTCACGTCTTCGACGTAAGCTCCGAGGATATATCCGGGTTCTCTCCTAAATCCACAGTCCAGCTTCCCCGGAGCGGGACTGCTACTCCAGCTCAGGCACAGAGCACCCCCGTGATCACCGAACAGCCGCTCAAAGCTAATGTATCCATCTCCACTGCAGAGCACAAGACGGAAGTTCTTGACGATGATCCCCCCCTTCCGTCCTTGGATTTACCTGACCCAGATCACGTTCCCCCTTCCCTTGTACATGACATTGCCACACTCTTGACTTCCGTTTCCACTGCCATTGCGACTCATCCGGAGTTGTCCGAACGCCTCCGTAACATTGTCATCAACACTACAAATGGGACTTACTGGGCCGCACATCGCGACGCGATTTCGCGCGCTGCAGAGAATATCCACAGAACTGCTATACAGGAGACGGGTAGAAGTCTCGAGGAGCTTCGCCGTGTCACTGAACAAGAGGCTGGTGCACGAGTTACGGAAGCGCTTGGCAGGGTTTTTCGCACAGTCGGTGAATTTGGTCAAGAAAGCCAGGGGGACACTAGCGCGCAGGCATCCAGAAATGCTGCTCCGGTCTCTCCTGAAACAACATCCGACATTCCAAGACCACCGCCTAGGTTGGTACCACCCCCTCCTAGATTTCCTCACCTGCCTCCTCATCCACGCCGTAACCACCACTCGTGGTTCAGTCAAACACCTTTTACCCATGCAGGAGGTCCAATTTTTGGCGGGTTAGCACATCCACCACCACCACCTCCCCCGCCGCCGCCTGCTATTGCCCCTCGAAGCTGGCCCCGTCCTCCTCCTCCTCGCTTCTGGGGTCGTGACTCTGAATACCCAGAGTCTGTTGTTAATAGCCATGATGCAAGGGCCGCCGCGGCAGAAGTTCTTGCAACAGCCGCTGAAACTCGAGCGCGCGTAGCCGGAGAGCGTGCCCAAAGCACTGCTGATCAGCCGTCATCAGCTCCAAAAGTTACACCTGAAGAGCTTCGTGTTGAAGTCGAGAGAGCGAAAGCAGACTACAAGGCGCGCAAAGAAAGGTATCGTCAAGCCAAGGCCATCAGGAAGATGGCGGAGCAGAGGCGTCATGATCAAGCGTCTACGATTGAGAGGTTGGCTCAGCACTGTACATCCTTTTCAATTCACTGACTCTTACTCAGTCACAGTATCTCGAGACAGACCTCTGATAATCCAACACAAGTTACATCGGACAATAATGGCCCCACTGTTATCCCCAGTCCGACTCCGGAACACCAGGTTCTCGAGTCCACCGCAGCTGGCTCAGAGGTTCACATTGTCAGCAACGCGCGTGGTCCCTACCCACAACTCGAGATGTTTAGCGTCCCCAGGCGCAATCATGCCATGGGTCACATGTACCGTGGACAAGTTCACGAGAACAAGGAGAATCGTCCTCTCAACCGAATTATGAGGAAGTTGTCTGACGTACGTGTTGTCTGTCTGCGACTGCGCTGTAACTGAAATTTGACGTTGTAGATGGGCTTCACAGAAGGTACTTACCTCAACTTGACTGGCAAGGTGATGGACCAACTGCTCGCGCATCCACCTGTCACCAAAGACGCCGAAGAAGATATTGTCACCAATCTGATTGAGGAGCTCATCCCGAGTGGTGGCGGCGCGCAAGCAGGTGGATCTGGAGGTATCCCAGGGGCCTGGCATTAAGGTGCACTATTTGTATGTCTTGTGAATGTTCTTGTTGTCTGTAGGATTCGATGGGGTGTGCTACTTTGGCTGTGTTGTATTTTGTATTTTGTTACAATCAATCAGAAAGGCTTTGTCTAACAGGACAGCGAGTGAACTGAGCATGTCGATACGTGTACTTTCCATTAGCCAGGTAATGCAAAATCCAGTAGAAAAATGTCATTTGAGTCAAAGTGAAAGCCCGATCACGCTCGACAGTTCGGCAGTCCGCGGCATGATCTTAGTCAGCGTGAGAGATGTGTGACATCATCATCACTCGTTCGACGACATTTCCATGGAGAAAAATGATTATAATATTTGACCAATTTCTCCGGTTGACACAGGACAAAGGTACAAATTAGCTTGCAGTAGTATGCCGAGGCGGCAACCCCTGGTGGTAATCTACAAAAACACCAAAAACGGCAGTCCACCCCTTACCAAATTCGGCTCGTGTGTGGTCAACCCGCTACTGCGACGAATCTGCCGCTTAGTTTTTATCAAAATACCACTCCTGAAACATTAAAGCTGGTGGTATATATTCTAACCTTCTACCAGGTTGTGTCTCCAAAGGAAAACCATTCATGACACTGATATGGAGGACCCAAGAGAGTCCAAAGGTACTAACAAGCACACAATGGTTGTCGAAACAAAAACAACGCGCTCCTTGAACTCGTACCACCACCTGCTTCGTGGTTTCCCACGGTTCAGTTTGCGACAGAGGAGGGCCGTTCCAATGCGCAACGCACCGCAAGCCCCCAGCGACTCGCTTACTCGCATTCGACGGTCAAGACGGCACGCCCCGCCGCTCGACAAGTCCTCCCCTAGCAAAGGAGGTGAAAGTGTCACATGGACACGCTTGTTGAGGTCTGCACCTGCAACCCACCAAGTCCTCCCTTAGCGAAGGAGGTGAAAATGTCAGCTGGGCATGCTTGTTGGTGAGGCTCAGCCGACCTAAAACTACTACGGAAGGGAGTCCTCCCTTAGTAAAGGAGGTTTGCAGTGACATAGTTGCGCTCCGCCGTGTCCGAAAGGACAGTAAACTATGACGGGTGAGTATACCTCTCAATCGTTGTGCTCGTCACCTGGCCCGTTTTTTTTAGCTGTATATGCACGGCTGTCTGATTCCCACAACCTCATTGGTTGTCGCTGGTGGTCGGGGAGTTGGACGTTAAATCCGCTGAGCCCTCCCTTAGTAAAGGAGGTTCGCAGGAGCTTCAGCTCCACTCGGACGAAGGGGTGGCCCACCGTGCTATCCACGAGGTGGCTACAACTACCTCGCTGCCAAGTCCCGTAAAAGGGTGTCCCTGGTGGACATAGGCTTTGTAACAGGGGGGAATCGGGTTCTAAAAACCATCCGAGCCAATATGGTCACAGGACACCCCCGGCCTTGCTGTCACTGCATTGTAGCTCGCCCTGGGGGTAGCAATGTAAATGGTCAGGTGGTTAGTCGGATGTGCATACCACGCTCCGGCGAGGCAGTGGACTCTTACTGGATTGCGGATCCGTATGTAGTACTGTATAGTCTACGAACGAAGCACCAGTAAGGGAACGGGAAGCTCTGTCCGAATTGGTGCTTCGATCAACAGAGTGGGCCGTGGCATGCAGGGATAGCTCCCCTGTGTGGCCTGAGAGGACAAAATCCCCTG
>JBBPNO010000592.1:0-19203 GCA_038090915.1 Boletus eberwhitei
ATGGCAAGAGGAGTATGAAAGTGGGAGAAGAGGGCGAGAAAGGAGATACCGGAGTGAACATGCGGCATTAGGAGAGATAGGACTGAGCGGGAGACAAGGACCAGGGTGAAATAAAGAGGAGTTGTACGTGGAAAGACATGTCAAATTATGATCGGGAAAGTAACATAAGCGAGTAGCAGTGGAGGAGGGCACGGGAAGAACATACAGAGGAAAGAAGGAGATCGTAGGGTTGTCTCTGAAGTGGTTGAGAGTGTGATTGTAAGACCGACCTATGGAGATATAGATATGTGAAAGTTTACACATCTCAGGAGGAGTATGAGGGCAAGTGAACGGGAATTGTGACATGGAGTATTGAATATGGGAGCATTTGGTGGCGGAAAGAAGCTCCTAGTAGCACTGTTCGACATGTGAATATTATCATATGTCATGACAGAGATTGAACAATGGGAGGGAGCATCTGTGCCCTGGGAGCCTTGTCAGGTCTGAGTTTGTGAGAAGCAAACGATGAATCAGTTGAGGGATATAGCATAGATCATTGCATCTCCCAGGGAAAGTGAAAAGAAAGGGTAAATGGCTGAGGGCGTGCCAACGTAGTGTTGTGATTGGTGGGAGAAGGAAGGCATTAACGACGAGTACATTGTAGACACCTAAAAAGGAAATGGGTTAGCTTTACAAATGACGATTACAAGGCAAGAAACCACAGAGATATGCAGATGGACAGGATCTCTGTGAAAATGATAAGAATGTCATGACTGTGCCAATGCAATTCTGTCTGTTTAACACTGGCTGCCTAAGCAAACAAGAAGTCTGGAGTCTCTTGAAAGAGAGAATGACACCCGAAACACTAGATGGGGTACTACATGTACAATCCATCCGGCAGCCAAATGACTATCCAAGAACAGACATATGGATTGAAGCCAAAGTAGCTGCTGGAATCAAGAAAGGAGTGTATATGATGGCAGACCAGAGAAGGTCTGGAATTACAGAAAACCACAAGTACCCCCTCTATAAGTTGTGATGATTATGGAAACCAAGCGAGAAAATTAGACAATGAAGACTAGACGTTTGGAAACCATGGAGGGATCAAAAACCCGACATTTTACCAACCACTGTAGAACTGAGGAAAAAGCCTCAGGGTGGAATCGCAATACTAAACATAAATGGCATGGGGGCCAAAAAACCCCTGATTCAGAACCTCCTAATAGAATCTGAAGTGGGACATTCTAGCCATCCAAGAAACCTTGCTAGATGAGAACTCATATAATTTCTACATTAAAGAGTATGAGATCTATGCTAGAGAAAGAAAGGATGGATTTCGAGGCCAAATGCTCCTAGTGAACAGAAACTACCCCTCATATGAAGTCAGCTGAAGCAAAGATAACTGCTTCATTCATGTGAAAGTAGTGAAATTCCGGGGAGCAAAGCCTTGGCATTTTCTGATACTCACTGCTGACTAGGTGGACAGGAATGTGATCAGAGTGCATCGCAGACATGATTTGGTCTGCACAGGGAATTTTATCTCTCCCATCCTTTTTGGCATCTTTGATTATTCCAGGGCAAACAGGATTGCCCTCATTGACCACCAATCACCTTCCTCACCCAGACCATTATAGATCTTGATGTAGCACATTTGTACTGATGGTGCAGCCATTCCTGGCCCTCACACCACCTATCCTATCCTTTTCTCTGCTCTTTATACCTCTGGGGTAAGTAGGATGCCCTTAATGACCTAAATTCCTTCCTTACTCAGATCAATCCTAGACTATCTATCTTGATGTAGTGCATTCATATTGATGACATGCTCATTCCCAGCACTCACAGAACTTATCCTATTATTTTCACCACCCTCAATTATCCTGGAGTGATCTGAATTGTCCTTGACAACCTTCAATCCTCCTCCTCCAAATTACTTTCATCTATTTTGATATCACACTGTCATTTCAATGCCACACTCATTCCTGGCCCTCACATAACCTATCCTATCAAATCCAGCACCTTCAGTAACCCTGGGGAAAACTGGATCAACACTCTCCAACCCTCCTCTCCTCCCAAATCACTTCCTGTCCATTTATCTCAATGGTACAGTACATAGTCATTTTGATGCCACACTCATTTCTGGCACTCACAGAACCTATCCTATCCCTTTTGCCATCCTTAATAATCTTGGGATGGACTAGATTGTCCTCACTGACCTTCAGCCCACTTTCTTCCTCAAATCACCTCTTGACCATCTAGCTCAATATAGCATGTTTATTTCAATGCTGGGCTCATTCCAAGCACTCACAGGACCTATCCTATTGTTCTTGCCACCTTCAATAACCTGATGTAATCTGGATTGTTCTCAATGACCTCCAATCCTCCTTCTTCTCCAAATCACTTTCTATCTATCTATCTTAGCATTGTATGGTTGTTTTGATGCTGCACTTGTTTTCTGCACTCAAAGGACCTATCCTATTATTTTTTGCTGCCCCCAATAATCCTGGGGCAAGCAGGATTGCCCTTGACAACCTCCAATCCTCTTTCTTCTCCAAATCACCTTGGGATCCTTATCTTGATGTAGCATGGTCATTTCAATGCTGCACTCATTCCTGGCATCCACATGACCTATTCTATTATTTTTACCCCCTTTGATAACCCTAGGGCAGACTGGATTGCCCTTGATGACCTCATATGCTCCTCCTTCTCCAAATTACCTCCCAATCATCTATCTCACCATAGTATGCTTGTTTCAACACTGCAACTCCACAATCTATCCTATCATTTCTAACATCTTTAATAACCTTGGGGTGAACTGGATTGCCCTTGATGGCTTTCAACCCTCCTTCTCCCCAAAATTACATCCCAATTATCTATTATGATGTATTATGGTGTTTCAACACCACATCTATTCCTAGCCCTCACATGACATATCCTATTGTTTTTATGACCTCCAATAACCATGAGGTGGACTGAATTGTTCTCAATGACCTCCAATCCTCCCTTTCCTCCAAATCACCTTTTGACCATTTATCTTGCTGTAGTATACATATTTTGATGTCATGCCTGTTCCTGGCCCTTACACAATCTATCCTACATTTTTGGCACCTTTAATATTCCTGGAGTAAACTATGTACATAATTCTCAACAACCTCCAATATCTCCTCTCCCAAATCACCTCAGGATCATCTATCTCAACACAGCATGCTTGTTTCAATATCATAACTATTCCTGGCCCTCACATGACCTATCCTATCAATTCTGCCACCTTCAATAACCATGAAGTGGATTGGATTGCCCTCAATAACCTCCAACACCACCACCTCCTCCAAATTACATCACAACCTTTTACCTTAATGTAGTGCCTTCATTTTGATATCAGGCTTATTTCTGGCCCTTACACAAGCTATCCTATCAATACTCCCCTGTTACATAGATTCATGTAATATATACAGTTTCTATATAGGCTACTGTAGCATCTTATAATATTTTACATAAATAGTGCCACATATAATGTATGAATATCATTGTAATACTACCATAGTTCATTGGGGCACTGTTTTGATCTCCAATTGAGCACCTTAACCTGGCCTTGAATTACCTATTCATTTAAGTTGATAAAAATATGCCCTCTTTTTATTTGTCAGAAATCCTTGAAATCTAGATAAAATTGAGTATAACTATTTATATGATAGGGAATCATATGAGGACATATAGGAGATATTAATAGCTCTTCATTCAAGATACAAGGTGATTATACTATCTGTTGATTTCTGACTTGTCATGATTTTCTAGCAAATAACAAATATGTATTTTACTTGTTTTTTCTAATTAGATTAAGGTTAGGCCTGGTTAGTCCATCAATTTAAATTCATTTTTACCATAGATATACAAACATCTAATATGGCAAGTTTTTACACAAATGATGTCCACTACAAAAGCATATAAAGCTCCTAATAATATCTAAATACATTCTATTTCCATAGTTATATGATATATACATCAAATTATGTCAAATTATATAGTCAAGAAAGTCACATTAAGGAAATATGGTATAAATGATTGTCAATTTACTGCAATTTGACATATATATCATATTGTGGCAAAATTCAATGTTTATCTAAATATACTAGTATAAACACAAGTGAGGATAATAAAACATGTCCAGTTTCTCTATTATTGTATTGTATTCTATTTAAAGAATATACTAGACAAGCAACATGACAATGATTATATATGATATAGTTAATGATGTAAGATTATCATTAACAGACAATATGGATATAGTAATCTATAAGACTTAACAGATATTGTAGTAAATAGTACATATATATAGTGATATATAGAGATTGTATATCATATAGTATTGCAAACCCACAACATGATTTTAGTGCAATTAAATAGTGATGTCAGATTATGGAGTTTTTGTATGTAGTATAAAGTAGTACTAAATAAGAAAATGACATTATCTACTCACATAAGTATTTTATATAAGTAAAACAGTCAAAATTAAGAAGTACGTGAGTTGTATTGATTGTTAATTATACAAGTATATGTGTTTGATATAGATATATATATATTCATCATATTGAATATATCTAGCATCAAGTGCAAATGACACAGTCAGCAAAGACTTCTGAAATTATTTGCAAATTGAACAAGTAAGTGTGGGTTAAAATATAACCTCATATATTGATATACTAAATGGTTTACAGACTATACTCATGAGACACCACTAGTTATAAATGCCACCAAGGTAGCCAAGACATGCAAGCCATCTTCATTATTAATGATGAAGAACATTGACATTGAGATAAGTATCATTGATGATATCATCAATATAATAGAAGGTATATATAATATTAATATATTCTATGGAATATGAATGATGGATAATTGATAGAAACAAATAATAATGATAAGAGAATCATGAAATTAGAAGTGGAAAATATAGTATTAAAAGCTCAAATGATGGAACTGGAGAAGCATGACCTAAAAGAAGACAAAGAGTTGAAAAGTTAAAATAGAAGGTGAGAGAGTGGAAGGATAAGGAAGAAGAAATTTTGCATAATTATACACTAGCATTTTAAGATGCTGATGTTCTTTGAGGAATGGATATGTTGATGTAGGAGACATTTATATTTCTGATATGAGTATTAATGAATACATGTGATTGTACTAATATGTATCTAAGTTTACAGATGTAAAGAATACATGTACATGATCTGAACACATTTATGTTACTGAAATACATATAATATTAAACAAGATGTGTGTAATGAAGATAAGCTGCTACAAATACATATTTTGTGATACATGTATTATATAGATGTGGTGCCAATAGTATAAACAGTTAGACAGAAATGATGTTAAGTGAATTGATGTCATTTCAAATATCCTCACTGTTGTAAATCCATAGTGGAACTGCTGAATGTTTGGGAGTGCCACAAGGAAAACATGCCATTTCATGCAGACACCATGCTTAACTGATTAGTAGAATGGATTGTCAATAGCAGATATAAGGCAATATTGAGGATAGCAGACAAAGATGGATTCAAACCTATTGGTGCTGAATAAACAGAAAAGTTAATTAAGAGATGAGAGTGCCATGGGATTCTTGATGAGGATTGCTTGAGAGGGCTATGGTGAGTAATTCACTATTTGTGTTGATAAGTGAATGGTGTCCTTACAAAGACTCCATACTATAATTTTATAGAGTATCTGTATAGTTGATTGAATGATTTGAATGATATTGGACTGCTCTAGAAACACAGGAGATCAAAAACAAACTTGAATCATTCAAACCAAAGAGTGAAGGTGATTATATGGTATTATTGAAATCTCCAGAATGATGAAGATAACCTGTATGAGAAATCTAATAGCTGGCACCTCTAGCCAGTGGGATATTGCTTCCCCTGTTTTATTTTACAGTTTTGGCCAGCTTTCTATGCTCTAATTATCATGATTATTTTTTTAGCCCAAAATACACCTTCTTCAGGATCATGTACCAGCCATGTTTATTTCCTTTTATAGCAGTATTAGTCATAACAAAATCCTCAACACAAGTCACATCAAGATGAAAAGTGTGAAAATAAGGGCCAATACAAAGCACCAGCCTGAATGTTTAATATACAATATGTTCAGTAGATGCCTAGCTACAACATTCTCCCTAGTATCCCATGGACCTAACCAATCCCCCTTGTGCTATCCAGCAAATATGCTTTTTTTAAAATATAAAATTATAGACCAATTGTGAAGGAAAACCCCATATATTAGTACTTCATTACCATGCAGTAGCATGCTGTATATGATCTCCCTGGCCATGTTTTAGATCAGGCCTTGTAATATATCAATATGAATATATTTGTCATTTTTGGTTAGATATTGAAAATGTAATTATTACGCGGAGCGTATCAAAGGAAGACTCGATACTAGATAACACACTTGGGTGATGCTCATGTAGAGACCAACATCCAAAGTATTATCGTTCGCAAGCGACTAAGGTTGAACTAATGGTATGTTAGCGAAAGCTAGCCTTAGAGTGACTAAGATTGGACTGAAGGTTGAGACTTAATATATGCTGTGATTGCATAGACCAAGAGTGAAGTATACATGCAGTAACTACCTAATATTTATAGGTAGGAGAAAGGCACACGGACCAGTGTGACAAAAGTCAAAAGAGAAAAAAGGAAGAACATGGAAGAATGTGTTGGAATAGGATGTCGTCATGTAAAGAATACTGAAGAATACGATGAAAGGTTAGGAGCACGTGCCGTTGTGAGAGAAACGGCATAGGAGACAAGTGTCTGATTAGAGAAGTAAAAGAAGAAGGACATTAGGATTTACTAAGAGGATAAAACTAACGTTGGAGACCGATGTGTGTCTCCATGTTCAAAGAGTAAGAAAAGTAGGAGAAGAGGAGTATTCGTGGATAAAGTAGCAAAATTGTAACAGTAATATTAAAGCTCATTATGGACCAACATGGATTACTTTTGGTAGCAAAGTTGTATAACATACTAATCCAGTACAACTTTGCCTGTCCACATTATGGGCATTCCTGGAATGAGGTATTGTTTCTGACATATATGTTTCCTCCTTCAATCTTAACTAGTTTTCTGATTGCACATTATTTGTCAGCAGTGTAGGTCTTACTACTACATGTCTCACTACTATTTTATTCACATATGTTTTCCATAGGTTTATGATTTATCAGCAGATCATTATATCTTACCACACATCTTACTACTCCTTTTACATGAGTTACATAATATTCTGATATGCATATAGGTGTACCCCCCAAGTGAAACAAGAGAGGACAAAGCCCCAGTTAGGGTTGGTCAAGATTAAGGTGGATTTGAGCAAAGCTAAGGAGGAGGAGGAGGGACAAAGCTGTAATTAGTAGTTAGGATTGATTAGAGTTAATTTACACCTTTATATAGCCTGTATTATAGATAAACTCTTGAATAAGCCTTTAGTATGCCCACCTGCAATAAGGTGAAATCTCATATGATTATACCCTAAAATGAAAGGGACCTCCTAAGTGAAACAAAGGAGAAAAAAGGTCCATGGAAGGGTGCTGGAATGCCTTCAAAGTGGTAGGTCCTTTTTGGGAAACCTAGAATAGCCAATGTATGCAGTCACAATATCATTCAATCTTTTGTATTAGATAATTTCTGGAATAAATGTTGTTTTCGATATTTGTATTTATTATTATTTAGTATTATGGTAAGATATATAATAAGACTCATATTTAGTAATTAGATTGTGATAAGTCACACTTGACTCAAAGTTTTCTTTATCAACATTATAGCATGAATATCATTTGTGCATCTAATTTTTACTACAATGCAAATATCACATTTACTCTCAGTGGCATGGATATTGTCCTGTCATTTTATTATTCTTGTGATATAATACTCTCTCAATGACATAAACATTATTGTATTTGTACTATTCTTACAATGTGAACATCATTTCTGCATCTATTCTGTATGTTTATATTCACTGCTTTATTTTTTAGTTATACCAATTTTTTTGTCTTGTTTATGAGCATTTTCATAGGTCTTTATATTTTTTACCCCAATCACATATCTATCTTTTTGTTCTATTTATATTCCCATATAATAAAGTTAATTTTTAATTATGTGAAAAATGAAACATGATTTTGAAATAATTTCTGTGTGATATTGTAACTTTGAAAACTAAAAATTATTTAAGAATATAAAAGTCAATATTATAATAAAAATTTTTAAGATCTATTTTTTCAACACTATTTAGATATTATAAATAAACTAATATTTAATAACTTATCAAAATTTAGTATATGTATATTAGAAGTATTTTCTTGTATCTGTGTTTATATATCTATTTAAATAAAATAATAGAATGATATTTTTTATATGTTTAGTATTTTAAACAATTACTAGTTTATAAGTTTTAACTATTTTCCATATATATTTGTGAAATTTTATTAAATTAATTCTTACTATAGATAAGTTAATATGTTTATAGCATTTATATTTGTATATTGTAATATATACGACTATTTAATAGATATTATCTTTATTTAGCTGTTATTTTGAGTTTCCTTGTTTGAATATACTAGTATAGCTCTATTTTAGATTGTATTGATTTGTAGTATGTTATTTATAAATATATATATAAGCTAAATATATATATAAATTGGTTTATACTTATTTTATATAATATCATGCATAATATAAAATAGCTAAAAATTTAATACTAATATTTTAAAAAATTAAGACTTATGAAAATTTATAAAAATTAAATTATTAAAGTAAATAAATATATTCCAAAAATAAATTAATGGTTTAGAGTGAATATTATAAGATATTAATTAATCAAACAAAAAATGTATTAAACAAATTATATTTTTATCAATTAAGATTATATAAAATGTTTATAATTATTAATTTATTAATTTATATTTACACAATAATTAATACCTAACTTTGAATATGGTTTTTAAAAAAATATAAATAGCTATTATATTAGTAATAAAATTATATATTTATATTGCCTAATTTTTATTTTTTCTGATTATATAGTTATTTTATTGTTTTTATATTCTACTATTAAGGCTTATTATACTTACTAAATATATATATACAAACTTGTTTGTAAAGACATATTATAGTATTATGTTTTAGAAAAATTATCTATTATACATAAATTAGATATTGAAAATAGATAAAAAAATAAGAAAATATAATAGAGTTTGATACAATATTTTGAAATATTTATAATATGGTTATAGTATAATGAGCTAGGTGTAAAGTCAATATATATTCATTAGTCAAATATTAGTTTATGAAAGTATTTTAATATTAATGAAAAATATTTTAATTTATGTATAATTGATCAAATATTGATATATAAATAACTAATATTCTATTATCTATTTTATTATTAATAAAAATATAATTTGAAAAAATTACAACTATAATAATTTATTTTTATAATATATATATTTTTAAGATATTTTATGAGAATAAAATAAAATTATATTTGATTATCTTATTTAATAAGAGTTTAAAATTTAATAATTTTTAATGAATAAAATATAATAGTCTCATAAAATATGATTAAAACAAATATATTGAGTAAAAAAATTTCAATACTTAGTATTTTATAATATTTCCAATGTGCTTCTAAAAAGTTGAAGTGCTGAAAAAACTTTATCATTTCTGCTTAAACTTTTATTTCTAAGAGAAAAAATATATAATTCATTTATAAAAACAAAATAAAAGATAGGAATGATATAACTAATATAGTCAAGACTGGCATATACCCTTCTTTAGTTAATTAACTTGAAGCTCCAATCATTCAATTTATTCAGCCAAGAATAAAAATATGATAGCTCCACTAACCTGCAATCTGTTACACAAAACATACAAAGACAGCCTCAATACTAGTATCAACTTCAGGCAATGCTTATGAAGTGACTAATGTCTGAAGGGCTAACATTCACAAGGGGTGAGGGACGAGGGCTTCAAACTATGACTTGTTAAAGATAGTCCTAATGGATTCAAAGGGATGTTGAGTGGTAACTCGACCAAGGAATGAGACTTAATGTATGCTTGTATTGCATAGACCAAAAATGTAGGATATGATATATGGAGAGTAGTATTTATACTAGAAGATTGGAGCATGGACCAGCATTGTTATAATATAAATATGTTCAAACTTTTCATTGCTTATTTCTTTATCTATAAAGTCACATGATCAACACCACGTGATCATGAGAACAATTACATAATCAGTCACATAACAAAGTCCAGACCCAATTCACATGATGCAACACATGTATTTAATCTTCGTCCTGTTTCACACCTTATCTTTTTCACATATTCATTTCCGTCTTTTCACTCTCACAAACACTTCTCTCATATATCTTAAAGTAGTAATTACTTACATGCACTGCTTGGTCCATGCACACATCCTATACATATAAAAAGTAGACACTTTATGGTATCCTAGTCGAATCCACTTTGTTCACCGGCTATAGTCATTGCCTTGGTCTTTGACCATTGTAGGCTGCTGTTGTTCAGATGAGACCCACACCTTCTATTATCATTGAGCCAGGATTTATGTAACCTGCAACATAGCCTGAGCCTTGTGGAAGCTTTATATTGAGGACATATAGTTTCATAACATTTGGATTCAACTGTGATATACAATGCTTGAACCCCAGAGCCAAGGGGATATTTACAGTTTTCACCACTTGACAGTAACAAGTAAAGCACTCGCCAAAATGCTTGTATTATACGCTCATCCAGCGTCAAAAATAAGGATAATGTTGCTCTTGAACATAGTACACTAGCTTCTGTCATCTGCTGAGGTCTAGCAGTTCGTACATTGGTTCTACACTAGTGAATCCAGGTTCGTGTGATCACCTGTAACATCACACATAGTGCGATAG
Source organism: Boletus eberwhitei (assembly GCA_038090915.1). Taxonomy (NCBI): domain Eukaryota; kingdom Fungi; phylum Basidiomycota; class Agaricomycetes; order Boletales; family Boletaceae; genus Boletus; species Boletus eberwhitei. The sequence goes on from JBBPNO010000592.1 coordinate 10,919, forward strand.
TAGGAATCATCACGGTTCTTTCCTACGTGCTGTTACGCGAAGCATATCAAAGGAGTACTCGATACTAGACAATACTCTTAGGCGATGCTCATGTAGAGACTGATGTCTAAGAGGTTGGTGTTCACAAGTGACAAAGGTTTTACTAAGGGTATGCTAGCGACAGCTAGCCTCGATAGGACTTCAGTTGAACTGAGGAGTGAGACTTAATATACGCTTAGATTGCGTAGACCAAGAGTAGTGTACATATGCGAGAACTACCTAGTATTTATAGGTAGAAGGAATGCGCACGGACCAGCATGATAGAAGACAAAAAAGGAAAGAGAAAGAACACCAAGGAATACAATGGAATACTGGTGACGTCATGGAAAGACTATCAAGGAATACAATGGAAAGTAAAGAGCACGTGCTGTTGTGAGAGAAGTAGCAGAGGAGGTGAGCGTCCAACTAGAGAAGTAGAAGAAGAATGATATCAGGGTTGACTAGAAGGAGAAAGCTAACGTTGGAGACCAAGGTGTGTCTCCATGTTTGTGTATAAGAGAAATAGGAAATGAGGAGAATTCATGGATGAAGCAACAAAATTGTAACATTACCCCCGGTGTACAATCGAATCCCAGATTCAATAAAAAGACCTCTGTTGGAAAGAGAGTTATATGGAAGAGGTGGACGGTCCTCCATAGATAGCCGTGGATTGGGAAGGGGATAGACGTTCAAACGGACAGTCATCAACAATATGCCCAGGGGTAGAGTAAATTCCACAATTACGGTGGGGGCAGGAATGCTCGGAGTGTCCCCAATTGTGACAATAGCCACATCGGAGAGAGAGACATTGATGGGTGGGGTGACCAGGGGCGGCAGTATGGCAATGGGGGCAAGAGTAGTTGGGGCAATCCTCTCGATAATGACCTACACAATGACATTGAAAGCAGATGGTATCGGGCGTTGCCAATGGAATGCAAATACGGTCAGGTCGGGGTAGAGTTTGGATGGGGGAGGATAAAATCCGATTGCCGTTAGAAAGGGTGATGATGCGTGGCTGGTCGGTGGGAATAGGGATGGTAGGTTCAAGGTCCGTGTCTGAGTCCGAGTCCTGACTGGACTCGATGGCAGTGGAGGTGTCTGAAGGCGGAGGAGAAGAAAGTCTTTCTGCAAAGGAAGGGAGTACAGGGATAGGGGAATGTTGGTGTGGGGCGGAAAGTAAGAATTGTTTGACACATTCTAAGTAAGAATCACACTGGTTCTGCGGTAAGGAAAGATAAATACGGTGAAATGTGGAATAAATAGAGGCAGGAGGAAGTGCTTCAATGAAAGTAGCGAATCCGTGTTCGTGAAGTATGGAAAGTATACGGTTGGGAATGGCTTCCAGGGCGAAGCATACTGGGAGGTTATTGGTTCCAGCAGAGTGAAGTCGAAGTGCTTGAGCTATTCCGTGAAACATATAGATGAGTTGGTGGGAAATGACATTGTCACGATAGAGGGGGATCATCTTCAAGTGCGAGAAGTAGATGGGGTGTGTCAATGACTGCAGTGTAGAGGAGGTGGGCAGCGTGTGTGGGAAGGAACATGGGATATACATGACAAGATCGAAGGGGGGAGTTGGGAGTGATCAGGAAGGAAGTTGCATTGGCCGATGAGAGGAAAGACATTTTTAGTAATGATAGGGGCAGCCGTTGATGTGACAAAAATGCTGGTGTTGAGCGGTGTGTGTGGGGATGTCAAGGTTAGGGTACTGTTTCTGAAGGCGGGCTTGTGTGAGGGCTGCTTGGATGCGGGCAATGGTAATGAAGAGAGATGAGAGATCACTGTTCATTCGTTTGCGAGATACTCACGAAGAGACTGTCAAGCAACAAAGAAGAGATAATCAGGGTTAGAGGTTATGTTGTTGCTTATATTCGTTTAGAATTGAAGTGGAGTGTCGGAGGTTGGATTCAGGTTCCCATGTATTTTCAGTGGGGGAATATCCTTTTCATGTGGTCAGGTACTTTCTTCAGGCTTTGGTTCCTTTGTGGGAAAGTATGGCTTCAACCTCATACTCCTCTTCATTATCTATGATGTCGGGGGAAGGTGTAGGAAAAGAGGGTCCATGTGTCTGATTGGAGCAATAGGGAGTTAGGAGAGAGGCATGGAACACATCGTGAATTTTCCAGGTTTTTGGGAGTTTTAGTTGATAGGTGAGGGGAGATAATATGCGAATGATTTCAAATGGTCCCATTCTTTTGGGAGCGAGTTTTCGTGAGGGATAATGAAGGTGGAGATGAATTGCCTCAAGCCAGACCTTATCTCCAGATTTCCAGGGGGAAAATCGGTGAGTCATTCTTGACATCATGATTTTTCTAGTGGATTCATGGGCTGCAAGGGCTTCTTTTCGCGTTTCATCAAGGGAGGAGAGTCGGTTTTCGAGGGCAGGGAGGAATGTTTTTCCTAAGGGAGGGTAGGATCGAGGTTCATATCCATAGAGAAGGGCGAATGGGGATTTCTTGGTGGAGTGATGCGGGGCGGAGTTATGGTGGAATTCAGCTGCAGATAGAGATTGCGCCCAGGATGAAGGGTTATTGGCGCAGAAGATCCGAAGATAGGTTTGTAGTTCTTGATTGGTTCTTTTGGTTTGTCCATCCGTTTGTGGATGGTATGCCGTGGATAATCATACATCGTATTTTAGGAGGCAGGCCAGTTCTCTTGCAAAGGCGGAGGCAAACTAGGGGCCACAATCAGAGATTAGAGTGTCGTGGAGTCCAAAGCGTTTGAATACATTGTCGAAGAATATCTGTGCAACTCCAGTGGCATCAATGGTTTTGGAACAAGAAGTAAGGATTACCTCCTTTGTAAGGCCATGGTCTACTATGACCATAATAGAGTTGAAGCTGGCGGAGGGGGGAAGGTCAGTGATAAGGTTGACAGAGAGCTGTTTGAAGGGAAGAAGGTGGGATGAAGGAATGGGGGCTAGGGGGGGTGTGGTGGGGTGGGTGTTAACTTTGTTTTGCTGACAGACGGCGCAACCATCCACAAAGTGTTTGATGAAGGAAGCGAGACCCGGCCACCAATAGTCACGTTCAAGAATCGATTTGGTGTGGAAGATGCCCATATGGCCGGAGAGGGGGGAGGAATGGATGGCGTGAAGGAGGATGGAGTGTGAAGTAGGGGGAACAAACATACAGCCTTTGAAGTAAAGATGGCCATTGTCGAAGGTCCAGTCTGCAAGGGAGGCGTGAGTGAAAAGTGGGGAGCCTTCGCGAAGGGCGGAGAGAACGCAGAGCACAAGAGGGTCAGACGGGGTGGAGCGAGCAATGGAAGTGGAAAGGGCAAGATCAAGGGCGTTAATAACGAGTGGATCGGGAACAAGGGAGGCATTCAAGTTATTGAAGGTGGTGTCAGTGTAATCCTTCTGAGAGAGGGCATCGGCGGGTCCCATGCGTGTTCTGGGGGTGACTACCCAGGCAATGTGGAAGTCTTGGAGGAAGAGTGCCCAGCGGGCTTGATGGTGAGAGAGCTTGCAAGGATCTTTGATGTAGGAGAGGTTTTTATGGTTGGTGATGATAGAGACAGGGAATGAGGTGCCTTGGAGGTAATGTTTCCATTCAGTGAGGGCTAAGATGACGGTGAGGAGTTCTCGATCATAAATGTCATAGTTTCATTCTGCGAGGGAGAAGGTTTTAGAGAGATAGACACAGGGGTGGAGATTGCCATTGACATATTTTTGCATAAGGATTGCGCTGGCGGCAAGAAGAGAGGCGTCAGTCATGATATGGAAAGGGCAGGAAGTGTTGGGAATTGCAAGGACAGGGGCGATGGAAAAGGTCCAACGAAGGGTATCAAAGGCATGTTGTTGAAGTGGGGTCCATACCCAAGGTTGGTCTTTTTTGGTGAGGAACATGAGGGGTGTGACGAGGTTGGAGAAGTTGGGAATGAACTTGCGATAGAAATTGGCAAAGCTGAGGAAGGAGCAGACGCCCTTAACAGAAGTAGGGGGTTTCCAGGTAGTGATGGCAGAGAGTTTAGCAGGGTCCATCTGAATTCTGCCATTGCCAATAATGATTCCCAAGTATTCCATAGTGGGGGCGTCGAAGAAGCATTTGGACAATTTTATGGAAAGTCCATGTTCACGGAGTCATTGGAGGACACAGCGTGTTTGTTCATGGTGAAGAAGTAGAGTGCCGGTGGTATGCAGGCCCAAGTCGTCCATATAGATTTTAAGCCAGCGTTCCGCAATCATGTTGGCAAAGATATGGTTCATGAATGCTTGGAAAGTCCCCAGTGTGTTACAATGGCCAAAGAACATGATGGTCAGTTCATAGAGACATTGTGGGATGATAAAGGCGGCTTTCCATTGGTCTTCTTCACGAATGCAGATGTTGTTGTACCCTCAACGAATGTCAAACTGAGTGAAATAATTTGAGTCTTTCATGTCATCAACTAGTTCGGAGATGAGGGGTAGGGGGTAAGCATTGCGGACGGTATGGCTGTTAAGGTAGCGGTAGTCCTGGCAAGAACGTAATGACCCATCCTTCTTTGGTACGAAGAAGAAGGGGAAGGCTTGGGGGGATTTGAATGGAACGATGCGGCCAGTTTTCAGGTGTTCATCGATGAATTGTTTGCAAGCTTCCTTTTTGGCAGGATTGAGTGGGTGAACTCTGGCGACTTTAGGAATGAAGGTTTCTTTGAGATCGATGGTATGATCATAGGGGCGATGAGGAGGAAGTTTTGCATGAGTGGCTTCGTCAAAGACATTGGCGAAGTCAGCGCAAAAGTCTGGGAGTGTAACTTCTTTGGGTTTTTCGGCCTGAGCAATTTCCGTGGCAATGGTGACCTTGTCAATGTTCTCAGCATAGGAGGGATGTTTTCGAGGGGGAGTTGTGGCTCATGGGGAGAAGTCAATGGTAAATGTTTTCCAATCAATGGTCGGGTTCCATTTCTTCAGCCATGACATGCCGAGAATGATTTGCGGACGGGATAGGCATATAACCATGAAAGTGATCTTGTCAGAAAGGTGGCCAATAGAGAATGATATCTGAGTAGTCCATTTGATGGTTCCCTTCGTGTTGGGGGTTCCATCTACATTGTAGGTGATGACGGGGTTTGGCATTCGGGAGAGGTTGAAGGTTCCAAGTGGTAGAAGTCGAGGATTGATGAAATTTCCGGTGGCTCCGGAATCAACTAAGGTGGTGGTGTCGACAGTTTGTTTGATCCCATGTAAGGAAACGGGAAGTCGTATGGTTCAATTGTTTCCAGGTGCTACTAGTACATGGTTCAAGTTCAGGGAAGAAAACGTCGAGGTAGCTTCCCTTCTCAAAAATCCCGTGCTTTCTGTACTCCATATGGCAGGGTTTCTAGTTCAGCTAGGTCTTCAGATGTCTCCTCATAGCACATTTTGAGGACAGAGATGATGTCATTCTCGTTCTTTCCAGAGGTCTTTAGTGAGTTGACATATTCGTTGAGTTTTGAGTGATGGGTGTCAGGGGGTGGGGTAGTGACCTCGGTGGCATTTACTTTCTGATTGTTGAGGCAATGGCTGGAAGCAGCAAAGGTGGTACAGTTGTTGGCATTATGTCCTTTTTTTCGGCAGCGAAGGCAAAGTCCTTCACGGAAGCAGCAAGCTCGTTCGGTGGGGGTTAACTTGGATATGGTGATGTTATCCACATCCATGGCGTTTGGGTCTTTCTGGAGGTGGGGCGTAAAAGAGTTCTGAGGGCGTCCTCCTCTGAGGGCTAGGATGCGCATCTTCTGAGCATGGAAGGTCTTTGCTCGTTCTATCCATTCTTTGATCATGATGGGGATAGGTGTCATGGAGAGGATCATGGTGGCAATTCGTTGATCAATTCTGAGGGAAACTTGATCAATGAGGGTTATGTCATCCATGATTCCTGCTTTGCAGGCAAGGTTCTGGAAGTCGGTGATGTATTGTTGAAATCCATCATCATGGGTCCCATCAGGTCATTTGAGGAATTTCTGGACTAGCTTGGACAAGTCTAGTCGAGCGGTGGCTTTGGTATCAATGGGATAAAACGTAGTTTCAAAGTTTGCTGCAAACTTTTCAAAGATTTTCTCGGTGTTGGGGATTGTGGTGTCGGCAAGTTTGTCATACCACATCTCTGCGAAATTGGCTCCTCGTCCTTCACTCATCTTGTTCAGGGTAGTGGTGACCTTTCCTTCATCAGAGGAATAGAGACTGGCATTCAGGGAGAAGTAAGCTTTCATTGCTTTAATCCATTGGGAAGCATCCATGGATTTTCCAGAAAAGTCGGCAGGGAGGGCCGCTTTGAGCTCAGTGGCTTTCGATGACATCTTTGGGGATTTACTGGGTGTTCCTGACGGTGGTGTTGGAGCTGGCAGTGTAACAACTAAGGGTCTGGGGTTTGCTGGGGAAGCAACGATGGGTCTTGGGTTTACTGGGGTGTTTCCTCGTGGGGGTGAGTCAATCTCAATGTCTGACTCCTCTGGGTTAAGGGAGAATAGTCCCTTTCTGAAACTTGTGATGACGGTGGGAAGGTCCTTCACCTGGAGAGGTGGGACCGAGGTTACTCTTGGTCTTTTGTTACACGAAGCGTATCAAAGGAGTACTTGATACTAGACAACACTCTTAGGCGATGCTCATGTAGAGACTGATGTCTAAGAGGTTGGTGTTCGCAAGTGACAAAGGTTTTACTAAGGGTATGCTAGTGACAGCTAGTCTCAATAGGACTTCGGTTGAACTGAGAAGTGAGACTTAATATATGCTTAGATTGCGTAGACCAAGAGTAGTGTACATATGCGAGAACTACCTAGTATTTATAGGTAAAAGGAATGCGCATGGACCAGCATGATAGAAGACAAAAAAGGAAAGAGAAAGAACACCAAGGAATACAATGGAATACTGGTGACGTCATGGAAAGAATATCAAGGAATACGATGGAAAGTAAAGAGCATGTGCCATTGTGAGAGAAGCAGCAGAGAAGGTGAGCGTCCAACTAGAGAAGTAGAAGAAGAATGATATCAGGGTTGACTAGAAGGAGAAAGCTAACATTGGAGACCGAGGTGTGTCTCCTTGTTCGTGTATAAGAGAAATAGGAAATGAGGAGAATTCGTGGATGAAGCAACAAAATTGTAACACGTGCACACTTCTGACCAGAGCAAGGAAAAGGATTAGTTTTTGTTTAAAGGAATATTCCAGGTCATTGCGGTTACCAGGATCAAGATTGTAGAAACCTCAGAGTATGGTTGGAAGATATTGTACAGTAAGGTTCTGAAAGAAAGCTTATGCCAGCAAGGATTAAATATCAAGTTAGAGTAGATTGTATTCATCCATATTACCACCCCTTCACTTTCTTCATTTGCAGTATCCATTACTTCTGCTCATACCTCCATCCCTACTTCTCCCTGAAACCTGTGACCAAATATATCGGTGGACCTCAATGACCTCATACACCATCTCGCCAACTTAAACATTGACAAATAAAAAATGTCTGTAACCAAAAAGATTGCCGATCCCAGTAATTGGAATGGTGACCGCAACACCTTTCATACATGATGGATTAAATTGTGGCTATGGACAACAGCACAAAAATGGAGCATAGACAAACTTAGATGTGTAGCTGTGCTATCATGACTTGAAGGCAAGGTGAAAGGGTTCACTCAAATACCCCTTGAAAAATATTACAACAAGGAGTTTGAAGATCTAAAAGATAAAAACAGAGTAGTTATAGGCTTAAAAGGAGACTCAGCTTGGCTGTCATGGAGAAAGCTACAAGAAGAAATAAAGTCTTACTTCCAAATTGACGTACTAGCACACAAGTCCCTGAAAAAGCTTGAAGGTCTATAACAAAATGAACACTCTATCGACCTGTTTATACAAAGGTTCGAAATCTTGCGAAAGAAAGCAAACATTGAGGACTATCACATGGTTACCTTGCTAAAGAAGGCTGTAGACTTCAAAATTTATAAAAGAACAAGCATGACCCTACACATGATCGACCAAGATGATTACGAAAAGGTTAAGCAAGAATACCAACATGTTGGCAGGGTGTTCAAACAAATGGTGATCGAAAGAGGACCACCATCAAATAGTTGTTTTATTCCTTGAGGGCCACCCTGTTATCCTTTGCAACCTAACCCCCATTTCCCACCTCCACCATCCATGCCATGACCTCAATTTATGGCATACAGAACACAACCAGGCTGAGGAGCCACTATGAAAATTGGAGTCTAGCAGGCTGGACCATCAGCTCCCCATCCAGATATGAGGACATGTTACTTGTGTGGTCTACCTGGCCATATCAAGCCCAACTGTCCAAAGAACCCATACCATTGGCAATCAC
>JBBPNO010000593.1:0-19196 GCA_038090915.1 Boletus eberwhitei
CAAGTGTGGGAATAAAGGTACCAATCACATGATTAGAAATATGAATATTCATATAGCTGATAAAAGCTAGTAATAGTAGTGGTAGTTGGAGATTTATTCATATCTCCTTAACGAACTGTTGGATTGGTCTGAAACTTGGTAGGAGAGTAGGCCTTAGTATAGCCTTTCATATAATAATAAGAAATCTATGTCATCTATTCATAATCCCACATGATTCTTATTTCATGCAGGTCACTGCCTTTTATACACTGCCACTTTTATCGCAACAGACTATCAATCTGCTCTCGTGCTTCCTTATTTCCCACTAATTTTATTGCAACACCGACCCCTCCCCCCTTTCTGCCAGTGCCCCACCATTCCTATTGCAATGCTTATCCTTCCACCTTCACACCCCACCATCTGTATATATTGCATCATGCTATCAACCTGCCCTTCCATCCCCTTAATCCGATTTTATTGCAACTTTATGATAAGACATAGAGATGGGTTGTTCTGGAGATATCCATTGAGGGGGTTAGTATTGTGTGCAGTTGTTGTTACTTGCCATCTGGTATGTAAAACGTTCACACTGTATTTATATGATATTTGACACTCCTATCCTATATATGCAGACACCAATAGATGATATCATCGCCTACACTACATACAAACTCCCACCTTGCAACACAGTCACACACACCCAGTAATCCCCATATGATATCACACTCATATCATAGACAAGATGGTCCAGCATGAGACCCTAAAGCATAGCAGTCACGTGCGACTCTAAATCATGTCATACCCCATAACCTCGTGCGTGCCGCCTAGCGCCACTCAGTCACAAGTCCAGCAAGACTCTAAACGGCAACCATTTCCATAGTCACGTGCACAACACCACGTGCCATGCTACTATACAAACTGGTGCTGAGCCCCCGAACCTCAAAGCTCACACCCAACGACCTCGTATGTCAGCCTATGCCATAGAGCCGTCGAGCCTCCAATATACAGACCACTGTTGCCTGCCGTATCATGTATGCAGGCCATACAATGATACACCGTGTTCCTAGACACACAAAGACATCAGTTGAGCTTTACCCCACGGTATATACTCTCCCGATACAACCACCAATTAGGCTTTGCCATACAGCAGACACCTCTTTGATCCCCAACCGGCAACTGCCGCTCGCCACCTCCATCTCAGATGCAGGTCCCCTATTTATACAAATTCCATCCACAATGCGATCCAGATATCTATTGCTAGCTCTATCTCGCGATACAGTTCGGCAACCCACGGTTGCTCACCCATATCTATAGATCCAGGAGATCTCACCCTATGCAACGCGTCCAGCACGCCCCTTTCACTTCCATTTCACTGCTCTTATTTAGTATAGTTTCATATATCATGCATAGCCTTTGTTACGCGACCTGCGTAACCTGTGACACGTGACCGTGTATTCCTTATTGAACTACAACCGGCCACCTTCCCTGTTCCCCAATTAAATCTTGATCTGGAGGGCGACGCTCCGATATGCTGTGGGAAGGCTTTGTCGCTACTCCGTGGAGATAGCTCACTGTGCAGAAGCCCGAACGTGGGCTGGCGCTACTTGGACAAACGGCGATCCAACCGTGCTTATAGAGGGCGAGCCCTGCTAAGAGTGATGGTACAAAGTACCGCACTTGCTATTACTGCAAATAGCAAGAGTAACGAGGAGATGGCTTCCAGATCTAGGTGAGATCGAAGCGAGGTGGAACTTTGACTGTGATTGACTTTACACGGTGAATTGTGTATATCAAGGTTGGGGATTTACATGAAAGAAGCATCCCTATATATAGTACTTCAGTTCTTTAGGGTAGGCTTGGTTATAAATACTAAATAGGAGATAGAGATCGGATCTCAGATGGAATCGGGGAGTATAGGAACTACGAGGCAGTGTGCAAGAGAGCACTGCCGAGAAGATGCTGTCCAATGTGAAATATTGCAATGTGAAATGAAGGAAATGAAACATAGCCGGGATCTAGTGTTCACTGCCGTTGCGCAGCCTTGTTGGCAGTGTAGATGGTCAGAGTTCAGAAGGCATCACCTTCGTCATTGGGGGTCAAAGGGGCATTGTGAAAGTAATCCCCCGCGTCGTACAGGAAATCGTCCCATAGAGAGGTGGAGGGGATATCCATTGGGAGGGAAAAAGAGGTATCCCCTTGGTTATCTGTAACAAGTGGGGTGTTTGGGAAGTATTCCCCCATGTCGAAGAGGAGGTCATCCCATAGGGACGAGGTTGGAATGTCTGTGCTCAGGGAAAATTGATATCTCCCCTGGTCAACTGTAACAACATCTGGGTTATATCATTTTGCTAACAAAATGCTAATTGGTTGTTTTGCAAGAAATCATTGATAACTCAGAATGCAGTAGGTGGAAAAATCTCAATAAATTATAACCTTGTACCTTCAATCAAGAGCTACGTATCAATGTCTCCTATATGCCCCCACATGATTTTCTATTAGATAAAAAGTTATGCTCAATTTCCTGAGCATAGGAAATAGTCAAGGAAAGTGTAGGAAATGGTCTAGGAAGGTGTACCGAAAGTGTAGGAAAGCATAGTAGATGGTCTGGGAAAGTGTAGGAAAGTGCATAGCAAAAGCATAGGCAAAAGCATAGTAAAGCAGAGAAAATGATTCATCAAAGCATAGAATTAGCTATGGCGAAAGTGTTGGTCACAAATTCATTAGGATTGAGTGAAAAAAGTGTAGGTTTGGCTATGACAAAAACCTAAGAAATTGTCTACTGAAAATTGTCTTGAAAGTGTAGAAAAGTGTACTGAAAGCATAGGTCTAACTATGGTGAAAATCCACTTGGAAAATGTAGGGAAATGTACTGAAAAGTGCAGATATGTGGGTCCTGATATTTATTTTGGATTATTTGACTGTGGAAATTGTCTTTGTATGCATAGAAACCTAGATATTTCAAGGCCAGAGTCCAGAAAAAAAAAACTAGCAAAAGTGTAATGAAAGCATAAGAAATAGTTGGTGGTGAGTAAAAGTGTAGGAAAATGCAAGGTCAGAGTGTAGAAAAAGTGTAGTGAATCATTGGAAATCAAAATCTTATGCCAAGTAGATAGGAATAGTGTAGTAAATCATTGAAAATTGAAATCTTATGCCAAGTCTATAGCAAAAGTGTAGGAAATGAAATGATTAGCAAAAGCATATTCAAGGTCAGAGTCTATGAAAAAAAGTGTAGTGAAAATGTACTGAAAGCAAAGGTTATGATTGGCAAAAGGTACTGAAAGTGTAGGTATTATTGGTGAAAGTGTAGAAAAATATCAGACTAGAGTCTAGTAAAAAAGTGTAGTAAAAGGTCAAAGTCTTGGTAGAAATGTGTTATGGTTTGATTTATTGTGCTTACATAGTATGTTTGTCCATGTCTATTATACTGTATTAACTAGCGAAACTCTAACCAAGACAACAAGACAACTGAAACAAAATGATACCTTCTGAGACAACCAAAACAACCAAGACAAACCTAACTGGGGCTTTGCCCCCGTGTTAGGAAATGTTGGTCACAGATCAATTGACATTGAGTGAAATATGTGTAGAAAAGTGTAGGTTTGAAAAATATACTGAAAAGTATAGATATGTGGATCCTGATATCTATTTTGGATTGTTTGACTATAGGAATTGTCTTTGTATGCACAGTGACCTAGATAATTGAAAGGCTGATCGTCGTGTAAGACCTAGATAATTCAATTGGTTATCCTTATATAAGACCTGGGTCATGCAATACAGTAAATATCTCAACACCATTGGAAATGGAAATCTTATTATTTACCTAGAATATATAGTAAATCTGGTTAAGTATTTATAAGCACATGTCTAGGAAGAATGAAAAGTATCTAACATATACCTCACAACACTATAGAAATGGGATGAGAGGTGTGAGGTGCAAGTTAAAAACTATAAGTAGGTGGTTTGAATATCAAAGGTGAAATATCCAAAAGTAGTGTATACAGTATACTGGCTTTGCCATATTTCAACACATTGGGGGTAATTTAGTTACCCCAGGGTTATCAAAGGCACTGAAAATCATAGAAAAGGTCATATAAATGCCAGGAATGGGCATGGCATCAAGATAAATAGTTCAGAGGTGATCTGGGGGAGAAGAAGGTGTTGGAGGTTGTTGAAGTCAATTTGGTCCATTCCATATTTATCAAAGATGCCAGAAATAATAGGATAGCTTGTGTGAGGGTGGGGAACAAGCCTGGCATTGAAATGAACATGCTACATCAAGCTAGATGATCAAGAGATGATTTAGAGAAGGAGGAAAATTGGAGGTCATCAAGGGCAAACCAGTCCACCCCAGGATTATCAAAGGTGCCAAAAATGATAGGATAGGTCATGTGAGTGCCAGGAATGAGTGTGGCATTGAAATGACTATGCAACTTTGAGATAGATGATCAGAAAGTATTTTGGGGGGGAGGAGGGGGTTTGGAGGTTGTCGAGGGCAATCCAGTCCAACCCAGGGTTATTGAAGGTGCTGGTAATGCTTGGATAGGTTGTGGGAATGCCAGAAATGAGCCTGGCATTGAAATGAATGCACTAAATCAAGCTATATGATTGGGAAGTGATTTGGGGGAGAAGAAGGATTGGAGGTTGTCGAGGGCAATCCAGTCCACCCCAGGAATATCAAAGGTGCCAGAGATGTTCAGATAGGTTGTGGGAATGCCAGGAATGTGCATGGCATCAATATAACTATGTGACATCAAGATAGGTCATCTGGAGGAAATCTTTGGGGAGAAGGAAGGTTGCAGATCATTGAGGGCAAACCAGTCCACCCCAGGGTTATCAAAGGCAGCGAATATAATATGATATATTGTGTGCATGCCATGAACCAGGATGGCATCAATACAAACACATTATGACCAGAAAGATGATTGGAAGGTAATTTGGTAGAGAAGGATTGAAGATCATCAAGGGCAAACCAGTCCACCTAGGGTTATTGAAGGTGCTGGAAAGGATAGGACAGGTTGTGTGAGGGCCAGGAATGACTGTGCTATGTTGAGATACATCAGTAAATCTACATCTGTCTTATTCTGGCTTATTCTGACTAATTCTACTTGTCAAATTACAAAATATATTCAATATCATAATAATGCATTCCAGAACATCAGGAACATCAACTACAATCAAACTAATATATTTTTCAACAAAATGAGGCTTAGAATTCATCTCTATGTCAGATTTGGAAATGTTGTGCAAGTCAATAAGCAAAATAAGATGGAATAGGATATATGTAAATTTACTAATGTAGGTCATTTGGGGTTAATTTGGGAAAGAAGGAAGGGTTGGAGGTTGTCAAGGGCAATCTGGGTCACCCCAGGATTATCGAGGGTGCTAGATAGGATAGGATAGGTGGTGTAAGGGCCTGGAATGAGCACAGCATTGATATAACTGCACAACGTCAGGATAAATGGTTGGAGGTGATTTGGGGAAGAAGAAAGGAATGGAGGTTGTTGAGGACAATATGGGTCACCCCAGGGTTATTGAGGGTGCTAGATAGGATAGGATAGGTGATGTGAGGGCCTGGAATAAGCATGGTGTTGATATGGCCATGCGATATTGAGATGAATAGTTGGGGGATGATTTGGGGGAGGAGGTTGGATGGAGGTTGTTGAGGGCAAACCAGTCCGCCCTAGGGTTATCAAGGGTGCCAAAATGGATAGGATAGGTGGTGTGAGGGCCAGGAACAAGCATGGCATCGAAATGACCACATTACATTGAGATAAATAGTCAGTGGGTGATTTGTGGGAGGAGAAGGTGTTGGAGGTCATCAAGGGCACTTTGGGTCACCCCAGGGTTATCAAAGGCACCAAAATGGATAGGATAGGTATGTTGAACAACTCAGCTGACCAGTTCATCACTAGATGCAATGTTAAGAATATGGGCATGACGAATACATGGACCCTTGAACTTATCCAGATTGTTGTTACAATTAACCAGGGGGACACCTCTTTTTCCCTCCCAATGGACATTCCCTCCACCTCTCTGTGGGACGACCTCATGTACGACATGGGGGATTACTTTCACAATGCCCCTTTGACCCCCTTTGACGAAGGCGATGCCTTCTGAACTCCGACCATCAACACCGCCGACTGAGGTATGCAAGGCGGTGAACACTGGATTTTGGCTGCGTTTCATTTCCTTCTATTTCATACTACTATATTTCACATCGGACAGCATCCCCTCAGCAGTGCTCTCTCGCACACTGCCTCGTAGTTCCTACAATCCTCGATTCGATCTAAGACCCGATCTCTCCCTCTATATTTAGTATTTATTAACAACCTGCCCTAAAGTCCCAAAGTACTATAAATAGGGACGCTTCTTTTCATGTAAACCTTAACCTTGATATACACAATTCACTGTGTAAAGTCAATTACTATCAAAGTTCCACCTCGCTTCGATCCCACACACATCTGGAAGCCATCTCCTCGATACTCTTGCTATTTGCAGTAATAGCAAGTGCAGTACTTTGTACCATCACTCTTAGTAGGGCTCGCCCTCTATAAGCACGGTCGGCTTGCCATTCGTCCAAGTAGCACCTGCCCACGTTCGGGCTTCTGCACAGTGAGCTACATCTGCGGAGTAGCGACAAAGCCTTCTCTCGGCATATCAGAGTCGACGCCCTCCGAACCACGTAATTGGGGAACTGGGAAGGTGCCGATTGTAGATCAATAAGGATTACACGGTCACGTGTCACAGGTTATGCAGGTCGCATAACAATTGTCCTGTGTGTTAGATATGCTGGTGCAGGAGGAGACACTTCACAGGAAAATGAAGAGGTCTGTCCATCTCATAGCAGAAGCAAAAAAGGATGGTTTGGGAGAGTGAATGGATGTTTGTGATATGTGAGTATAGATAAGTGAGAATTAGCATGTAAATGGTTGATGAACGGGAGAGGCAGGATAAACACAACTTTTAAGTGGTGGAGGGATGGAAAAGGGAGGTGAAAGTTGCTGGCCTAACCCTTGCCCTCTTTGATTCTATGCAAGTGATAGTCTGAATAGAATGAGGATGAATGCAAGAACAGTGAGAGGTCAATCGGGTCACCAATAGTGCGACACATTGCATTAACAAGTCGAGCACACGGACTGGACGAGACAGTCATTTGGGTACAAAGAGAGTATTCAAAGTTCAATATATGCACAAAAAACAGCAATGATGTGAATATGCTAAACTACTCCAGAAGTTGGACGCAGTAATCAAAAACAAAGAATAGGCCATCTCTCGCCTCATAGTGAGCATCTTTGATATGAACCTGTAATGTATGGGTTATAAAAGTCAAAATGGTGGTATTATACTTGCATATCAATAACCAATTAAAGCACTGCATCAAATGCAATGGAAGAAAGGAATGATAAACAGTCCAAGAACCTCTATTTCACTATAAACAGTGTTCACACTGGGTGAATAAATTGAGGACAAAATGATGGGAAGTAACAACTTACATGCAGCCAAAAATGGTCACATCTACTGAATCATCGAAGGACTGGACAAATCAAGGTCAGTATAATAAAAGAAGCAAAAAAAAGAAGCCTCATATAGGATATGGTGGTGTCATGTGGAGCTATGTTAGTGTTGCATTCAACACAAGCATAGATTGGTGTATTGGTCAGATAACAGCAGTGAGTCTGGCCCATTGTGTAAATGGGGGGAGTGACTGTATGTTGAATGATTGTTTTTGGGTGAATTTGTGACCTATCTATTTATAGAGGAAAGAATTTTGACTAAGTACAAACTTTTGGGTATGGATGGCTCACAAATTGGTTCTAGATATATGATACAGTAGTGCAAATTCTAAAATCGTACAAGTGTACAGTTAGTAAAGCATAGTACATATACATAGCATTTCTTGAGATGTCTACTAGGACGAAAAATCAGCTAGGATGAAAAATAAGAAGTCTAGAGAAGAGAAAAAAGATTCTATATAATCATGAGTAACAAGCAAGTCTTCATGAAAGCCAGAAAATGGCTGTTCTATTGGCATGAATGGAGTTAAGGTGAGGATATTGATATGATATACAGCTTGGGCAAGAGTGTGATGAATGTCGAATTCAAGGCAAGGGAGTACTGAAGAAGAAACATTAGAGAGTGACACAATCGGCAAAAGAAACTGTTATCAGAACTGTGTATTATCTGGGTTAGCAATTGGATTAAGTGTTATGCAACCTGCATAACTGTTGACATGTGACCATGTAATCCTGCTTGATCTACAACCAGCACCTTTCTAGTTCCCCAATTGCGTGGTCTGGAGGGTGTCGACTTCGATATGCCAAGGGAAGGCTTTGTCACTACTCCACAGATGTAGCTCACTGTGCAGAAACCTGAAATGTAGGCCAATACTTCTTGGGCAAATGGTGAGTCAACTGTGCTCTAAAGGGGGCGAGTCCAACTAAGAGTGATGGTACAAAGTACCACACTTGCTATTATTGCAAATAGCAAGGAGAGTAAAGAGATGGCTTCTAGATCTGGACAGGATCAAAGCAAGGCAGAACTTTGATAGAAGGTTGACTTTTACACAGTAAATTAGTATATATCAAGGTTGGGATTTACAAGAGAGAAGTATTGCTATATATAGTGTAAGGGGGCTTCAGGGCAGGTTAGATATAAATACTAGTTAGGATAAATGGGAGGCAATGTGAGATTGGATTTGGAAGAATTGGACTACAAGGCCATGTGTGAGAGAGCATAGCTGAGGAGAGGCTGTCCGTATGTGAAATACAGTACAAATATAAGATAGGTGAAATGAAACCTAGCCTAGGTACAGTGTCCACCGCCTTGTGCAGCCCTGATAGCTGTGTTAATGGTCAGAGTTTAGAAGGCATCACCTTCTGCATTGAGGATCAATGAGGCACCGTGGAAATAGTTCCCCACATTGTACAGGAGGTCGTCCCACAGAGAGAAGGAGGGAATATCAGTGTGGAGGGAAAAATAGGTATCCTCCTGGCCAACCGTAACATTACCCCCTGTGTATGCCTGAAGTTCCATCTCAGGAACTCCTATCTTTGTCATTCTCCACATAGTTGGTGAGGTCCCACCCAGAGTTGTAGGCCAGGTCATTGTTGGTGCAATGTTGTAGCCCATATCCTTGTTCTCCACAGCTGGTGCAATGTGATTCTGGGCAACAATATTGTGGATGTCCGGGGGCTGCCATGTGACAGAAAGGGCAATGATAGTGGGAACAGTTGCCATGTACATGCTCAATAGAGCTACATTTGAAGCAGCGCATTGGCACAACGGCAGGTTGAGGTGAAGGATTATGGAAGGGGAAGGAGACGTCCAGGGAATGGGTATTACCATCCACTGCATCGGCATTGTTTGGAAGAGTGGTGGTCATGGATCCTATGAGGGGAACAGAGGAAGGAGGAAGGCTCCTTGTTGTAGTATGTCCCAGTTATGAATGAGCAGATTGTTGGTGAAGACCATGGTGCATTGCCTGTGGATGTGCCTAGTGGGTCCGAAAACAACTGGGAGAGATATGGGGGTGAATTGTTGGCAGGAAGGGATGGTGGTCCCATTGATGAGGGTGGCATTGGAGTCGGTGGACGCTGGTCAAGCTCCTTCTGCAGGGTTTGGATGAGCTTGGTCAGGGCTTTGACTTCTTTTGAGATTCTCAATGGAGTTTGTTGGGTTGTTGAAATGGGAATGGGGTTATCCTGGGGTGGATACATCTGTGGAGAGGAAGGTGTTTCTTTGTTCCTCAGACATAGTTCTGAGGATGGGTTGAATGGCGTGCTCAAAGTAATGTCCGGGGAGAAGGGCAACACAAAGGTCAAAGCCTTCGATATAGAGAAGGTTGAGAATATATTCCCAAACTTCAAGGAGAGTGGCTGCGATGTCAGAGAGGGTGGTGACCTTTGAGGAGTTCCATGCATCCCCTGCGATGAGTTCCCATAAAGGGGAACCTGACAAGCCCCAAGGGGCCCTGGTGACCAGGGATCAAATGCAGGTGTATGCTTAAAAGAGGTGTATAAGCTGTACAAGAGAGTTGTCAGAGTTGAAAAAGGAGTTTTATTCCAAGGCTCTAAGGGCCTTGGTGTTCTTGAGAAGGGACACATAGAGCAATTGGCGAGAGGTGGAGGGAAGTCTGCTGAGTTGTCGTGTGAGGAAAGAAAATAACATCTACCACTGGTAGTGATAGGGACAACTATGGATGCAACTGAAACACTGGTGTTTGCTGGTGTGGGTGGGAATATCTAGATCTGGGTAGCAGACTTGTAGGCAAGCTTGGATGAGGGTGGTATGAACACGAGAGATGGTGATCAGGAGTGAAGAGATATCTTGGGGCATTGGAACTCCATCAGAGTCGATGCCACAACTTGCAAGGCTTATATTATATTTGATCTTTCCCCAAAAATGGCTGTATGTGGTTAGCAAGCCACAGCAGTTGCAAGCAAAAGTGATGCCACTGTTTTTCAGAAATTGACCACAGTAAAGTGCAAGAAGTTGAATCTAGAAACATACAATTATCATATACTAGGAGATTACCCAGATATCATTTGACAGTGAGGTACTACAGATGACTATATGATGCAATTGGTAAGTGTTTTATTAGTCAAAATAAAGTACTAATACATTTTAGGGTAAACTTAAGTACAGGCATTTGAAGTGCTGATATATGCAAATGTCAAAAATAAAGATATTGACCCTAGCAAGCATGAGCAAGCTTAAGGCATGCAAGCACTTTGTTATGCTTATGCTGAAGAAGCTCAAGAAAGGAGGTTCTAATGGCAAAGAAAACGATGTAGCATAGGGAAAAAGAAAGGGCAAGGTGTCCCTATCTGACCACTATACAATTGCCAAGTCAGAACATATGCTGACTGATATTACAGCCTGGCTCAGATCACTACAAGAAGACCAAGTGACCAGGATGTGTCAGTCTATTGTCTGGGAGTCTCTACTACTAACACTTGTTTAGGACTTTGTAGATTATCTATTGCATTAAATTTATTGCCCTGGGAAATGGGATAAAAAGATTCTTCATTTCACAAATACAGCATGAGATTATTTCATTATTATATGAAATGGATTTTATGAATACAAGATGTTATCTATCAATCTCATGACTTACAACCTATGCCACTGAATTTTATGCAGGTGAAAGCAATGGAAACTTTAAAACAATTGGTTTTCCGAGAAGTTTGCCCTGTCTCTCATGATTAGAACACTATAAGCTATGGAAAATTTTACATCCTAGATAAAATGGTATCTAGATCTACTAGATGTGGGTCGATTGGATATTTAATATAACTAAGTGCACAGGTTATTTGCCAATTCCTAATTGGAATTGAGTAGGCTTCAAAAGGGATCTGGTCAGTAAAGTGTTCAGTAGTGTAAACATAAACAAATAGGTATAAACAATTGTAAACACTCCTAAGTATTTGCTAGTAAATACTACTAGGTTGCTAGGCTTTTGTTTAGTAAAGGCTAGAAAAGTCAAATGAGTCAATTGCTATAAAGGCAATGACTTTGTGGCTGGTAATCCAGCAATGTGCTGGATTGCTGAGATGTTGAGATGTTCCAGAATAGATAAGATGAGCAAGCTTAGTGTTAATGACCATGAATATGCAAGGACCTACTTTAAAGCACTACTACCCAACTCCAAGATCACTCAAGTCTTTGAGAAACCAAGGAAAACAAGTACTATTGGGATAATAGTACTAGATACAGTATTACTAGTACTCAGGAACCTAGACAGATACTACCTAGACCTACTGCCAATCACCAACACACCCTGAGGGACTGTAACCCTATCCAAGATCTAGTAAGAAGGGGAGACTTAGTATATAATAAGAGAGAACAACTAGGCTTACCAGGATATGACTACCCTCTAAGACAAGAGAGTGATGAGACCCTATTGGATGCATATTACCAATCAGGGAACTGCCTAAAAAGCCAAAAGCACAAGAAAAACTTGCACCTGATTATTGCCAATTGGATATGGCTAAAAAGAAGATTGGTGTATTATATCATGCCTGATATGAGTGACTGAGATGACAATGATGAGAAATAGTACATACCTGATGATAGAAATGAAAGCAAGACTGATAATAATGACAAAAATGTCAGTTAACAAGCACACATAGTCAAATGCATCTCAAAAGAAAATTCTCCTGCATGATCAGTATGTAGGAAAGTGATGGACAGAGTATATGTACCAAGCCACATTGTTACAGACCACATTATTTTTCCCTTTATTTCTACTATTTTTCCCCATTCTATACATTGATTTTTGCATTTAACCCCTATCTTTTACCCCTATAACCCGAACCTGCCAAATGCTCAAGTCCATGCAGAGATCTAGACCCATCAACTTCATGGCATCCTCATGCCATTCACCATGACTCATCCAAGGTCTAGAACACCTCATGTTTGCCAGCAGGATCACACATGCTAGTCTAGACAAACACATGTTTGCTTCATGCCCCTATCTATGATTCATTCACCTCATGTACTCCTCATGCTATGCTTCCCTTCCATTTCATGGCTGTACTGATATACATGTTTCTCTCATGTTTGCCTCACCGATCACGCATATAGCATAGCATATCGTTAGATTGTACACAAATGTAAACTCCTTGACAGTATATAAAGGCTCAAGTCCCCGCCAGAGGACCCTAGTCTTGTCCTCTTGGTCTTTTCCCACCTTTACTGGTTGACTACAAGAGCTACTTAATTGACTCTTATTGTCTCTTTTGATTGTTGCTTGCACCTTCCAGTAAGGTCAGGTCGTTTCATTAGGACAAGACTTACACTGAGTCTTTAGATTGGCTTGTCATTCAACCACTTGCTCTTGAACCCTTACAATAGTAGGATCTCATATAGTTCACATCTAGTTTGTCACTGAACCCTTGTCACCACTCAGTGCCCATCAAACATGAAGAGACTCCTTACATCCCCCTTTGTTTTGATGAAAATGCAGAGACATCAGAGAAGTCAGATAGCATCTGCAACCCATCTAGTACCCGGAACCCTAGTAGAACCCTTACCCCATCTCATCAGCTATCTAGTCAGCTATCCTCATACCATATATGCAGTCCAGTCCCTTGCTTCTCCTCCTATAGGTGAAGTGAGTCAGTTTATCACCCAGCAACACCAATCAGGTCACCTACTGCTCTTGAGATACCAGTTGACTGAAGGCCAGTCATCGAGAATCCTGAACTGTCCTCCGACACCACCCTCTACCTTAGAACTGAAAGTGATGTCACACTTGTCAATGCTATTGATTTCACTCTATGTTAAATCTTCATACCATCAGATATCTCACATATTATTAGAGAGGGAATACAACTGGGCATATAGCAGTGACAGCAACAGAAGCATATTGTGGAGATTAGAGAACAGGTTCATGAGGCCTGTAGACGTATTGAGAAGAGACTACTTCTTCAGGAGAGAAATCAGGAATAAGGAAGGCCTGATAATGGCCTTCATCGCATTCCATCTCGATGGCACAGAGGTCTATATTCTCCTTTATATCTACCTTCTCTTCATACTCTTCGACCAAAGGCAAAACTTGCCCTACCTACATGCTACCATATTGATTACACATGCCACTAGTCGGCTTATCCCCACAGTATGCAGAGTAGCCAAGTTCCATCCTTGTCCTATTCCAATGCCTAATAGACCTCCCACTCCCCCTCCTTACGTTGAATTGGAAACAGATTTGGAAACCAATTTGGGAACAGTTACCCAATAAGCATGGATTGCGTAAATCAACATTGAAAGTTGACCACTGATCAAAAGAAGCATTTCCAATCTCACGTTACCAATCTCGCTAAATGCAAATTGGATAAACTCTATCACCCTGATTCACCTTATCACTCAATCTTGAAAACAGCTCATTGTTTGAATAGAACACTTGTACCATTCATAAACTTTTATGAACCAATTCCTCATTGCATTCTTGTATATTTACAGCACCTTGATTGCTGTTCTTGTCTATTGTATTCGGAAATCAGTGCTGAAGAACTGTCCCCTAGCTATTGATGTTTCTCACAATCCAGAATACTACTCTATTACCATCGGTGATCCAACAATCACCTGGAACATTGACAAAAAGGAAAAGGCTCCAAAGGACAAAGAAGATCCATGGGCAGACCAAAACCATGAGAACGGTTGGAATGCTCAACCCCTTGAAATCGAGCAGCCTAACTGCAACACCCCTAAGTGGATTGACTGGATCTTCACTCACATGTCACCACAAAAACTCCAACAAATTGCTAGTCGATTTTTCTACTCTCACTTTCAATCTGTCTTTGCTAGAGAACAATGACAGGAATATCAAACCAGTCCTAGCCTCTATCAAAGCTAACGCTTTCAATAAAGCAACTGCTGCCACATCACCACCACCAGCAGATACTTGGGAGATTGACTCCACAACTGAGATTCCTGGACTAAATCTTTAAATAAATCAATCTAGTAATAGTTTCCTTGTCCCTTGATCCCATCTCACTTGGTTGTAATCTAATCTAGTAAGGACTTTCCTGTTATGTCATCCTTTAACCCACACAACTTCAACTTGAATGTTTTCTTGCAAGATCTATATGCTTGCCATGATCACGATGCACAAATGGCATTAGTTGCCACTTAGTTCTGTTATGAAATCAAACGTCCTCAACACAAGACTTCCACAAGACTCGAAATACATCGCAGGCTACACATGTCCTGGCTCAAGAGAGGATGAGGGTATGTGGGTCTCATCCATCTAACCACAGCCTACAATGACCAAAGGTCAAGGCAATGACTTTAGTGGATAAACAAAGTGGATTTGACTGGAGTACCAGTGGTTGGAGTGTCTACTTTATATATGTACAGGGTATGTGCACGGACCAAGCAGTGCATGTAATTAACTACTATAGTAAGATATATGATGGAAGCGTTTGTGAGAGTGAAAGAGCAGAAATGAACATATGAAAGAGATAAGGTGTGAAAAGAGTGGAAATTAAATATATGTGTTGTGTTACGTGATTTGGTTCTAGACTTTGTCATGTGATTGATTATGTAATAGTTCTCACGATCATGTGTTGTTGATCATGTGATTTTATAGGTGAAAGAAATGATCATGAAAAGTTTGAAAATATTCATATTATAACACTTCCCCCTTTTTATGACTCGAATTCCAGGCGAGTCGGTGTTTGTTGGATAGATGTGAGGTTTTCGAAAGGAGAGAAAAGTGATTGAAATGCGGAGGCGGTAAGTCCACGTAGTTCTCTTGGTGTGGATGGGTTTTTCTTATGGAAATCAGCAACGGCATCTGGGGCTATATTGATGATGTCGCTTGATTCCCATCTTCAATCTGTTTCATCGTATCCTGCCCAATGAACTAAGTATTCTAGCTTCTGATTTTTCATTTGTGACACTGCGATGTACTCGATCTTAAATTGTTCTTTGCCTTCCTGATCTATCTCAATCGCTTCAGGATGGACTTTGGGTTGTCCTGGTAATGTTTCCTGATAAGGTTTAGTATGAGAGATATTGACCGTGGGATGTATACGTATATTGTTTGGAAGGTTTAGAGTTACAGTGTTTGGAAGGACCTTAGTGATTTTATATGGTCCAATCCATTTTTGGATAAGTTTTTTTGCCGTGTATGGGAGATTAAGTTTGTCAGTTGATAGCCAGACCTGTTGTCCAACTGTATATTCTGGGGCATCTGAATGTTTCTTTTCCGATGTTTTTATCATTTTTTCTCTCGTTTCTTCCAACATCTTTTCTAACTCTTTATGTGATCAGCTGACCTCTCCCGCAAAGCCTGAGAGTTTTCCTTTGAAACCCATGCAAGGTGCATAGTTTCATGTGATGTTAAAGGGTATCTCTCCGGTGGCTGTGGTTACGGTGTTATTGTAGGAGAATTGTGCCATTTTGAGCCAATCAACCCATTGATCCTGTTTCTTTTTGATGTATGCATAGAGATACTGTTCTAATTCTCTATTGACGCGCTCTGTTTGGCCATCCGTTTGTGGGTGGTAGGCCATAGAGATCTTTTGGGTGATTCCAAGGAGTTTACATAGGTCCTTGATAAAGGCAGACACAAATTGAGGTCCGTAATCTGAGACTATAGTGGAGGGGAGTCCATGTATACACTAAACATTGTCTTTAAATAATTTGGCTAAGTCCAAAGAGGAACAAGTGTCATAGGTAGGAATAAAAACTGTTTCTTTTGAAAAACGATCGACAATAACGCAAATTGCCATAAAAGATTGGGATTCAGGTAAACCCATGATAAAGTCTATAGATAGATCTTCCCAAGGGTGTTTTGAAGCGGGAAGTGGAAGAAGTTTTCCTGCTGGTGCTTTTTGCCTACCCTTCATAAGGGCGCACACTTGGCAGCTGTCTATGTATTTTTTAATGTCTTTTGTGACTCCTGGCCACAAAAAATAGCGAGTAAGTGTATGTATTGTGTTTGAATGTCTGTTGTGACCTGCAATAGGAGAGTCATGGCATAGGATTATAAGGCGTGTATGTAATTGTTCAGGTACAAAAATTTTGTTTTTGTTATTTTTGAAAATAATCATTTTAGAGTCAAAGGTAAAGTCATTGATAGCATCAATGTTCATAGAAATAGAAATGGATTCCAATTTCAATAAGAAGTCTGAAGATATAGAAATAGAATTGATAAAAACAGAAGAAGGAAGAACTGTAATGTTCATGTAATAATCCAGGACTGCGTCTCCATGATCTGAACGGCAAGATAGAGCGTCTGCTTGTCCATTTGTTGAACCTGGTTTATAAACAAAAACATAATTAAATTCTTGAAGAAGTGCATGCCATCGAGCTTGTCGACTACTGAGAGTTTGCGGCTTCTTTCAGTATTCTAGGTTTTTATGGTTGGTCCATATTTCGAAGTTAGTTCGACCTATTAAATAATGACACCATTCTTCTAGTGGCCTGATGACAGCTAGGAGTTCTTTGTTATATATAGGATAGTTGTGCTCTGCGCTATCAAAGGAGTGAGAAATAAAGGCTACTGGCCTCCAGTTACCATCATCACATAATGTAGAAAGCACAGCTTCCATGGCTATATCCAAGGCATCTGTCTCCACTCGCATTTCTTGTTCTCTATTTGGGTAAGCAAGTAGTGGTGCCATTGTGAACTTGTTTTTTATGGTTTCAAACGCCTTTTGTTGATTGGATCCCCACATGAACGGAACATCTTTCTTGGTAAGATCGTTCAGGGGGTGTGTGATATTGGCAAAACCTTCAATGAAGCATCTATAATAATTACATAACTGAGAAAACCTTGTAGCTGTTTTAAACGAGTGAGAATGGGCCAATCCATGACTCTGGATACTCTACTCTCCTGCATTTCTACCCCCTTTTTAGATACTACCATACCTAGAAAGTCCACTTTGTCCCTTGAGAAGAAACATTTAGAAGGTTTTATGTAAAGGTCATTTTCACATAGTTGACGAAGGACCTCTTTTACTACCTCTTCATGTTCTTTGTCTGTTTTGTTTGACATAAATATCATGCAGTCGTCAATGTAGATTATTACGACCGCATACATGTCGTTAAATGCATCATTCATCATCTGTTGGAATGTTAGGGGAGAATTAGTCATTCCGAAATACATTACTGTGGGTTCATATGCCCCAATTGGTGTAATGAAGGCATCTTTCCATTCGTCTCCTTCCTTTATATGCATATTATTATAATCCCAACATAAGTCAAGGGTCGTGAATTTATCAGCATTTTTCAGCCGATCAATCAACTGTGGGATCAGGAGTAAAGGATATGAATTCTTGATGGTACCCTCATTTAAATAACGGTTGTCGATGACCATTCTTTTCTTGCCATCTTTTTTAGGAATAAAGAAAACGGGTGACGTCTGTGGGGATTTAGAAGGTTTAATATACCCTTTTTTGAGTTCCTTGTCTATGAATGCATGGACTTCGTCCATTTCCACGTCTGAAAGTGGAATGACTCTTCTTTTTTTCAGTATGAAATCTGGCTTGAGATCTACAGCATGATCTCAAGGCTTTCTTGTCGGCATTCTTGTGGATTCTTGTTTGGAGAAGACATCTAGAAACACATGGTAAGCTTTGGGTATCTTCTTCTCTAGTCCTTCTTCTATAGTATGAATGTTTGTAGTAGTAGGTAAAGGTCCAAGTCCCATAATTTTGTAATATTGGATGCATCGAGGAAAGTCTATAGTCTGGTTTGTCCAATCTGATGTTAGGATTATGGCGGTAAAGCCAATCATATCCTATAATCATGCGATGGGTTCCCAGTTTGGAAATATAAGTGTCCAATACTTCATAATGTCCTGCTATTTCCACGATAAGGGTTACTACATTCTGGATCTGGCCTATAGCTCTTTCTGATTCATCAGCGTTATGTACTGGTATCGGGTTTTGCAGTTTAAAGAAAGGAATACCGTGATGTTGTATATAATTATAGTCTATAAAAGTGTGGGATGCTCCAGAGTCCAAGAGAACTGCTTGGCTGCATAAATAACATGTCCTGGTATCAGGACAAGGAGCTGATGGTCCAGCCTCTGGAAACCAATTTCCATTGGGGCTCCTTGGCCCGGTTGTGTTCCGTATGCCATGAATTGAGGTCAAGGTGGAGCGGATGGTGGAGGGGGAAAGCGGGGATTAGATTGCGGAGGGTACCTTGGGGGCCCTCGAGGGATAAAATGACTGTTTGTTGGCAGTCCTCTATTGACCACCATTTTTTCGAACACACAACCAACGCGCTGGTATTCTTCTTTTAATGCGCTGTAGTCATTCTGGTCTACCACATTTAGATTCATGCTAGCTCTTTTGTAGATTTTAAAATCCATGGCCTTTTTGAGCAGCATCACTGCATGGTAGTCTTCAATGTTAGCTTCCTTTCGTAGGATTTCAAATCTCTGCACAAACAAATCGATTGGGTGTCTGTTTTGACGAAGACCTTCTAACTTCTTGAGGGATTTGTGTGCTAGTACATCAATTCTGAAATAGGATTTTATCTCCCCTTGTAGCCTTTGCCATGATGGCCAGATGGAGTCTCCCATTATTCCTGTGACTCTCCCATTTTCGTCTTTTCTGTCTTCATATTCATTGTCATATGGGTAAAGATTGCAAGAAATCCTCCATCAAATGTTGTGAATGCAATTGGTCTAGAAGAGACTACAAGAAGAATTGCTCTAAGCTCAGAAAGATCCGAAATCTTGATGAAGAACCCACTAA
>JBBPNO010000594.1:0-19191 GCA_038090915.1 Boletus eberwhitei
ATATTATTGATAAGAGAAGAGAAGCTGGAGTTGATCAAACACATGGCAGATATGACCATTTGAATTCATGAATATACCATATTTGCTTTATCTCATTATGTTGTTCACTCTGAAAATAATAGTATTTCATCAATTTATATAATGTCTGTAACAAGATGAGGAGTTAGGATATATATATATACATAGAGAAGAATTTCATGGATAAATCATGTCTTGTGAGAGTTTGGAAGTTTTGGGCATAATCTGGCGACTGAATATGCAACACATAGAGAAAAGGTGCGTCCATGACTGTGACTACCAGATATGGGGGCACGTCCATGATCAAAAGGCGCGTCCATAACTGTGACTACTGAATATGGGGGCGTGTCCATGACCTGTGAGGCGCGTCCGTGACTGTGACTACCTTATAAGGAGAGCGCGTCCATGACAAACATTTTTATTTAGGTCAAAGTGCACAAATGGTCGACAGAATGTGCTTGGTGCATGGAAAAAAGAGCGCGTCCAAGGAGCGCGTCCATAGGCGCGTCCAAGAGCGCGTCTGATCCAGACCCTCTGGGGCCAAAAGCAGAGTATTAGAGAATGTGTTAGATAAGCTATCATAGTAAGCAAGCATTATCAGACAAGAATTTCCTTACAAACAAGCCATGTGACTTTTGGAACATAAAAAAGAAAAGGCACATAGTCAAATCAAAAAAAAAAAAAACAAATATCTAAAGTACCTTTAATACTTGAAAAAAGCACCAATAAAACTCAACAGACAAAACACAATGTTATAGTAGAGTTGGGTATCTGGAAGAATCTCAAACTGATCAGAGTTCATGTCAATTCAGATAATGTCATATGCATATAACTCGTTTGCATTGTTGGTCAAGACACCTGGTCAGCCAGCCAATGTTCACATGAAAACATCAATTATACTCAGGAGAGAGCACCATGTGAGGGTTAAGAAGGGCAACACCCACCTGAGTACAATCATACTAATTAGACAATTGTGCTAGTGTGTACAAGTAGTGAATAAAATTTGTGGGAAAAACAACATGTCACATGTTAATTTAAGGCTGGTGTAATGTTACCTTTGTTATTGCCCCAAGTTGTCCTTGCATTGCATAACATTGCTGGACCATCAATGTTTCAACTGCCAGTCACTTTCACTTCCTAAATTCTTTTCCTGTCAATTACCCACTCTCTGCTCAATATGATTTCCTAATGAGTTACCCACCTATCCTTACTCTTACTTTCACCTCGCACATGCATGTCTTTGTACTTGAGCATATATATTCAATGAGAAAAGTGATGATACAACACATGCAATCATGTGCATTATGTTCTTGCTCTTTTCATTCTCTGAGTCATCATTGCCCTTCTTGCACCCTCATTCTCCTCCCTGCTCAATAGTGACATGATGTGTGTATTGTCACACCTCTCGCTATCGCTATCACCCTCTTCATTTAGTAATCACATGGCGCAAGCCCTTGCCTTGCCTTGCCCTTGACATAGTGGATGATGCTGCCACAACTAACCATGAGCAGGAAATATCTCCTGAAAAAATACTCTCTGACCAAAAACTTGCAAGACACTTGCTTGGGTTAATCCAGATGATGCCAATATACAAATCTTCTTTACTTCACACATGTGCTTGTGAAAACTTCACGATATACCTGGCAAAGACACTGTCAGCAGATACATCAATCCAATCCCAGAATAGGCATCGAAAGCATGCTGCAAATTGCAACCCAAGTGTCAGTAATCCATGTTTGTGTCGGACCCTAACCCAAAAGATGAGGTAGAGGATATCATCATTCCAGATTTTCTCACTTCAATGGGAGGAATATTAACCCTCATCCTCACCCTTCCTGCTAATTAACTCCTCGCATGTACATACGCACGCCTTCGCCTTACATGTGCCCTAATCATTGCCTTGCACACGCTTGTGAAGGTGATTATCACAGTCATGTCCATTTTTGCATGCAGACGTGTCACTGAGTTACCACATTGCCCCCTCACTCTTGTCCTCACTACCTGCCCTTACTCTCACAGCACTTGTGTGCAAATACAAACGGAAACATGTCATGATGTTCCTGTTTGTTTTTGCATAGTATGAGTGTGTTGTTGCCTTGCCCCCCCTGTCCTCCTCCTTGTGTCATTATCTGCCTCACATTTGCACTGCTTGTGCGCAAAAATGAATGGAAATGTAACAATATGTTTTCATTTATTTTTGCATGCAAGTATATAGTTGCCTTGTGCTCATGTCATCTCCTGTCCTCGTCCTCACTCTCATCTACCTGGCTTTGGTCAATGGTGGTGATGACCACATGACAGTCACTATGGTCCAGTTTAACTTTGTGTTTGCATATGTACATGATGTCAAATCAGCAGAAAGCTACTATAGTTGATTATAGCTGACATGTGCTACAGTAACATGCACGTGTGGTGATGATGGCCAATGTAGCTGACAATTAGTGCATGAGTACGAAATATGCCAATATTACCAACACAATTGTGGCATGTGCTACCATGTCATTCCGTTTTTCCTGATGTGATGCTCTTCGAAAATCTAATGCTAGCGGTAGAGGCTATGTTTCGACACTTACAGGATTGTACAAACATCTCATAGGGACCACCTGTGATTACAAAGGTTCATGGAAGATCCTTTGATGTCGTTGCTAATTTTCCTGTTTCCAATCGGCGGTGTGGAACTGAATACATGCATGCTAGGTCATATGCCGCAATGGCCTGATAAGATCCTTTTTTGGACACCGCACAAACAAAAAATATGAGTACCACGACTTTTGCAAACAGCTGTGAAAAAACGGACGCAGTAAGTCGCCGCGATCACGCAAGTGTGTCTATTTGCGGCAAAGATAAGACGGTGTGAAGTTCACGTGACGCAAATAGACACATCGGTATCTAATAACATGTTATTACACGCCACACTATCCAACGTTTTATAAGAACGTCGACTGACCACATCGAGAGAGTCTCAGTATATAAACTCACATTCGTAAACTTCCAATTATCCGACATGTCTCAAATAACAGTCACATCTACAAGAACATGCAGAGAGGCCATGGAAGCACCTAAGTTGGATCTACCGCTCTCTAACAAACGATTTCCAGAATATGATCGTATCACAAGTAAGTTGTATATTTCCATCACATACTACTAATCAGTCATGTCGACACAACATCAGTCCGTTTCGCGCCTGAAGCGCACGATCATCCACAAGGAGGAGTCGTACGAGAGTTGTGTATAGCAAGCACGTTAGTAGACTAGTAGATGATTTCATCATTCATCATGCCGCTAACGGTGTCCAATCAATCAGAGTTAAGATAAACCATGTCGACATGGAGCATCCGAACGAGATCGACGTTCCACTAATGGACCACTGGTTCGGGACGATCACCAAGTTATGTCTCGACACTGCTCATAGAGGCATGGTGCGTGTCGTGTTCATATTGATATCTTACGATAGATCACATATCATCACGTACAGCC
This sequence comes from Boletus eberwhitei, assembly GCA_038090915.1. Lineage (NCBI taxonomy): Eukaryota > Fungi > Basidiomycota > Agaricomycetes > Boletales > Boletaceae > Boletus > Boletus eberwhitei. The sequence continues at coordinate 3,496 of JBBPNO010000594.1, forward strand.
TGTAGTGTGGGTGGAGGTCAGATGGTACTACAGAGCAGAAGACATTCGCGAAGTGCGTCCAGAGTGAGTCTAAACCACGTGTCCGACATGCCGTATGCTCAACCAGTTTGCATAAGCCTTGCTGACGCAATGCTACCATATGAACTAGTCGACAGCGATCACAAGTCGTTTATCGACTACAGATGTATCGAAGGTAGGCACGCCAGTACGTCATATGGGCCGAGGCTGACATAGATTTCGTGACCAAGCTCGTGCCACCATACGAGACATTGACGAATGTCGAAGTTACTATGACGGCAGAGAGTACCCTGAGTCCCTATTTTGTCGCTGGACTGCACACGTTGATATTGTGAATCGTCGTGACGCAACACAATCACCGACAGGGATACAACTGACGGTACGTGTATTTAATGGTCTCTCGGGTCACAGTGATAAATGCTGATCGCGTCTACACACAGAAATATTCTAAATGTGGTCACCGTTCATGCGATAAAGTCATCTACGATCATCGACACGAGCAACGTTTCTGTCGAAAATGCGACATATGGATCCACGTGTCGTGTCTACGACCAGAGACCAAGATCGGAGAAGAGCTCGTACGTTCGACGATTGTACCCATCACGTCTGACCGACGGTTCTTCGATCTCATCATCGTCCCTACTGCACGAGGGGGTACACATTCGTTCCTCGGAAACGGATGCGATACGCGAACTCTACAGACATTGAGACGAGAGGAGAAACGTACAGGTATCCTTCGTGGTGATTGGATGAGCCAACTAACCAAACGTCCACTATGGCCACCAACAGAGCCGATGGAGTGGTTCGTATGTCCGTTGTGCAATAAGAGATGGATGTAAACAGACAACTATCAAAGAAACATGGAGTATAGTAGTTTACATGATAGAACGACTACAAAGTTTCTACCGAAAACATCAAATTCCACCGCAATTCTGCAACAGTGTAGAATCGCGGTGAAATCGTACATCCAAGATAAACAGAATAGTGATGAAAAACATCCATATTCACAGCAATTCGACATGTATGTCGAATTGCTGTGAAATGGCATGTAAAATACAATATAGGATAATGATAGATTCAGTCGTCATTTTACCGCAATTCGACATACATGTCGAATTGCTGTGAAATGGCATGTAAAACACAAGACGTGATAGTAAGAGAATTAATCGTTATTCCACCGCAATTCGACGTGTGTGTTGAGATGCGGTGAAACAACGACCAGTTCCGTCATATAAAATAGTCACTCGACCTACATTCACGTACATGTTATATATTGCGATAAAACTTCCAGCGATGATTATTATGACGACTTTCACCGCGATGTGACAACGGTGTTGAATTGCGGCGATTCGGTCTATTTATTGATTTTCCAGACGAATTAGTAGAATATGGTCGGAATGTAATATTACATTGGCGTGGCACGATATAAACGAGACGTGTTCGTGGACATTGTATCTACCCGGCACACTTCACGTGAACTTCTTCGGACGCGTCAGAGAACTCCTGGGTCTGAGATTTTTAGTTGTTTCCAACTCTTCGTCGTCGTTTTCGGCTCTCATTATCGACCGCACGTACTTCTTCCTCGTCCTCTTAGTCACCTGTGGCTCTGGGATCGGCTTTTCATCAGGCTCGTCTTTGAATAATATCACGAGAGGGGATTCCTCTTTTTTGAAGTGAGATGCGCTGCTAATGAAATGTTGTTTGTCCGATGTTATCCGAGGGTGATCGATCATGCTCACGTGTGATAGTTTGATATAGATTGTTCCTTTTGCGCGGACGGAGACATGGTTGTTGTGGGTTCGTATGTGTAGTGGTCAACGATGCTGGTGTGAGGTATAGGGATGAGTGTGTGTTGTGGACGATGTATCGCGACCACAACGTCTATTCAATGTAATATGTATTTAAGCGATGGCGATTACATACAAGCACGTAGCGTACATTGTCTTCCATATTTGGACATAGATATGATCGATCACAACTCTATATTAATACGGCGTGACTGATTACGAAGCATCACATAACCGGGAGTGGACAATGATATATATCTGGATTTCAAAATTATATCGCGTTTCGCCGCGATTCGACACACAGGTCTAATCGCGGCAGAATGTACGCTCGTCTTTCCGTTGTTGATGTCGACCGTGGGTGTAAGGGATGATGCTTATTGGTTCATAATCATCACTCCCTACACCTATCGTCTACATACGGTCGGTTTGGTGTGTCATCTGGTCAAGGTGGAACGCGCCAAGCTGTTTGCTTGTATATCGAACGATACATTTGTGTGTTATAGATTCGATGAGTGTCACGTCATGTACATTGTAGCGTACGATCTGATTTTCACGCTTGCGACATCCGATCTATATACACCCAGTTTTTGTGGGGTGGCATTGTCGAACATTCTTCTTTAAGATGTGATCGTTATTTCTAGTTCATGACTACGAGTCCTTCGGATGTATGGATCATATATAAAGTATTATATCTGACGTCGTATGTATGATCCATCGTATGCTACTGGTCATCGATCGTACATATTTATGATAAGCGGCGTCGGATTCGCGACGGTCCAGCCTCGCCTGTGTACTGTATGACGATCAGGTCGTCGCTGGATGGATGTTCTGCGTCGTCCGGCTGTCTACGCTTTCCCAACGATTTCTGGCTTGTATGAGTAGATGTGGTGAAGTGAGTGCTGCTGTTGTCGACGTGGCCGCGTGTCCGTACCCAACCCTTTTGCAAAAGGGCCTTCGCTGTGTGCTCACCGGCAAGCCCGACTATCGCGTCGTACGACCCATACTCGTTGTCTCCTGTCAGGCATTGTTTGACCTGATCCCATTTGCGTTGTATCTCTTGAGGTGATGCGGGGTGGAGGTCCGTTTTCCATCTAGCTCCCTTGAAGACCTTCAGGGTTGCAGGGGTGGCTAGACGGAATCGAAGTAAGACGTTCATGAGCGAGATACCCTTCGAAGCTGTGACGATCGTGTTGGTTCAACATAAGGATCCTCATGTTATCTGAGCGGCCTACTCACTGTGTTTCTCAAAGAACAATTTGACATCGTTCTTATGTACAGAACTCCCGAAATGCATGTCGGACAGAGCTCGGGCCAAGGGTGAACGCTCGTCCATGACTGCGATGACGAACGTGGATACCATGGTGACGAACGGGGCGATCTCTCGTGCCCCCTTCTTCTCCGCGCGCTCCTCCCATGGGAGGTTCGCTACGTAGTTGGCGACATGTTCGAACGTAGAATTATTGGCGACACTGACATGCCTGGGTGGGAACACGTGCGGTAGAATGCCAGCAAAGACGAGTGAAATGAAGAGCGCGATGGCATGTAGAGGGTTTGTCGTCGGATCATAGTTTGCATTCACCCAGTCATAGACCTGCTTGCAGAATTCGTCTCTTTCACGTATCGAAGCCTGTTTGACTGACCATTCCGATGGCAAAGAGCGTTTGTGAAGTACTTTGTAATACTTCGAGAGTCGATGTTGACAGGCAGACCAGGACGCTCTAGGATCATTCAGAGCTATCTGATCCGATGACACCATGACCTCTGCAGCTCGAGATTGCTGCACGGTGAGGGTCATGGATGATGGATCAATCCGACTGGGTTCTGCAGCTCCGAGAGGGAGCCATATGGTGTGAACCACGTTCGTTGATGGACGACCTCGTGTGCGCTGATTTGGATCGCCATCGTCAGACCAAGGGACATGGTTAATCTTGAGTTTCTTGACGATCTGACAGATGACGGACTTAAAGAAGCTGCCGACATCCATGTCGAGGTGTGACCAGAAATGGCGACGAGAAGACATGGAAAGAAGAACGTCCAGGGCTGCAGAAATGGTGTGTTGGAACATACCATTCTGTATAAAAGGTGGAGCCCTTCGTTTGTGTGCACCATCTACGATCTTGTCTGCAAAATAGGAGACAGGACGACCGTTGTCGGACGGTGCTTTGAGCGAGAATGCGACACCATTATCGTTGTTGTTTCGTGCAGGGTCCATAGCTGCCAAAAGGTTTGGAAGGTCATCTGTCTCATAAGAGAGGGGGTGATTTGATTTGAGCCACTTTTTCAGAGCGACCCTGCGTATCCTGGCGATGCCCCTCTCTGCATAGTCTCGACTGGCAGCCATCGGGCGAAGTTCCATCTCTACACAGGTTGTGATAAATGTCTTGACGTCCTCGATGTAGATCTTAAGGGAGACCTCGAAAACATGTAAAGCCAACTGTCTGGTATACTGAGAGGCATCCAGAATATCTCCAGACCGACGACCACCGGCAGAGTTCACATTATGGATTGTGGTGGACACGATATTGGTGGGATGCTTTATTGCGTCGATGATGATGAATCGTGCCTCTGATTTCTAAAAAAAACATTGGAATCAACAAATAGAACATAAGACATGGAGAGTTCATTTCACCGCAATTCGACAGTGGAGTTGGATTGCGGTGAATTTGATCGAAAAAATTCATACCTGTGTATGTGACATTCCATACGTGAGTTCCTGTACACGTTTTGAACCCATGAGTGGGCGCCGATCAAGATGGGATCGGGGCCAGTTGGTTGTGTCGATGTCCAGGACGTTAGACCACAAAACTGGAAAAGAGACTATCCTTTTGTTGAGACATGGAACGCCGTCATGCAATATACCGAGCGAAAGGAATTGTGGGTTCATAAGTTTTCGACATATCACTTTTCCGGATCCAGTATGAGCATAGTTCAGAGATCGTTCGAGCATCGACATGAATTCGATGTGGTATGGATCGATGGTCTTGCCTATCTCCAAATTGGGTGCGTGCTGATTCCAGACGAGTTCTATTAATGATGTGATGGGATATGTGGTCCAATTCATCATGTTGGGTATCACCTGGATGCCAGGCATGATTAGAAATAGCAAACAATGGAAACTCAGACAATGGAAATACTCGCCTCTTTTTTGAACGGTTGAAGACATGCCTTGATGGGATCTATGACGGTTGGATGTGCTAGATGCTTACATATCTTGGATAAAACCTCAGTATAGACAGTGCTGTGAGAGGCAGATTAGAGGACAGAAATTTAAAAAAAATCTAGATATTTTCTGGCAGGACTGGGAAAGGTTTGATTCGATGCTCACCTTCCATTTCTGTGCTCTGGTCTAAGACGATGAACATCGATACAAAATGTCTGCTCGAGTCTGAGGGCTTGGGGCTGATCTTCTCCCCTAACAGCCCTTGTGAATCGTTCATGGGGCAGTCCATTGAGACAGTGATGTTTGCGTTGGGTGAACCTCCGCTTTGTAGGCTGTGTATTGGCAGTGGTTCCAGACAAGACAGAGGTTGCGAGTCCAAGTTGGACATAATGAAATCTCGCTTGATCACGGACACGGTGGGAGATGACATTGTATATCTGTGAACTTATTCCCCGTACCACAGGGGCTCCAGCATGTCGGACGTCATCATTGAACAGGTGTTCGTATGGGTCCTCTGGATCTACGATGGGAGGAGAGAGAATAGTGTTTATGTTTTGCAAGACATGATCGAACGGTCTTGTGGTCCTGTTGGCCTGAACGTTACCGAATTGCTTGGTGAATGCCAGAGGATATGAGTGGTGTGTGCTTCGACCTGCGGGGCCCTCTTGCTCCTCTGGAGGGAATAGATCATCGATCTTTGTGAGGTCCACGAGGGCTCCAGACTGATGGAAAGTCTTTGGGACACGTCGTCGGACACGGAAACCGTCGGCATCATACACTGGAAACTGGTGTCCATTTCGTGTCTGCGTAAGATCAACTGGAATGTGCGCAGGGTCGGAAGGAGGTCGGTCATAGAGCTCATCGTAAATTCCATGTAACATGCGTCCAGGGATGTTGGTCCATTCCTGGACGTCTCTGAAACTGTGTGCCAGCAAAACATTGTTAGTAATGATATATATGGTTGATATAGCGATGGTGAGTGAGATGGTGGGTGTGACTTACAGTATGTGATGAGCGATAGAGAAGGAGATGAGTCGGACATGGGACAGGTCACGATCTCTGTCCCAGGTGATCCGCTCTAAATCGACGATGTGAGGATCCTGTGATGAGCAGATTGGTTGATTCTGGCCATATCTGACTGTGAGGGCGACGGGTGAGTTTCGAGCGATGAATCCATCTGCCTTCCATGACCTTGGGGCGGCATCGACCCAATGGTCCCAATGATGGAGGAACTGCGTATGGAGTTGGTGTGTGTCGTGGAGGGTTAGCTGAAGGGACCTGTTGCGCTCTTCGAGTCTGCCACTGCGAACATGAATGAAATTGATATCGATTCAAGTTTTAATTTCGATGTTGAGTAAATACTAGTATGGCGCTGATGACGAGAGGATATGAAGACTTACAGAATGTCTGTGACTCGTGCTACGGAGCGAGCGTTCACGGGATAATCTGGATAAGGTTGTTCGCAATATATGTCTTGAAAATGCATTCTGGAGAGGGCGAATGCGAAGAACATGACCACCATGTATGCATGGTCTGCAGAAAGAGCAGTGGAGGGTGCGTCCGGCACTGGGGTCATGTCTGGCTGGGCGTCGGGCTGATGGAGGGTTGTTGTGGGGACGAATGCAATCCATATTTCCTCTTGTCCTCGAGTTCCGATGTGCATCATTCTTCCGGTGGTCGAAAAAGGGAGGGATGTGTGTGTATCTGGCCAGAGCTTGAACATTTTTGAGAAAGAGAGATCGACGTGCCATGTGTGGTCCTGATGGACGGCAGGGGAGGGAAGGATGGCATCAAGGCCAGAGCGAGAACCTAGAAAGAGGACGAAGTCGATGAAGTGACCGTCTATGAAGGGTACGACGTGGTCGTCGTTGGTGCGCAACATAAAGTTGTGGTCGATCATTATGGGCCAACGGGACTGAAGGAGGCTGATGGCGAGGCGAGACTTGCGGTTAACGAAAATGTGCTTCAATTTAGACAAAGTGATGCGCTGTACTGGGGACGTCATGAATGCGGCCTCGAAGTCAGGATCGTCGTCTGGACGAGTGCTTCGCATGATGGCGTTGTCTATGGTGGATTGGGAATACGGGTCGTCTGCCTGGAGGTGGTCAGGGACGTGTGCTATGTCGAAAGGAGGAGGGTCTATGTGGAGGCGGGCGTGTTGGAGAAGAGGGTCTAGATCACCGAGGGGTTGGTGAGGGAGGTCAGGGTCGGACTGGGAGCCATCACTGTGAGAGAAGCGGAAGGAAGGGATTTGGTTAGTAAATGGGACTCGAGAGGACCATTTTATTTGAAGTACTGACGAGTCGGAGGACGTGATGTCGAGGACATCAGGCTGATGGAGTGGCAAACGCTGGTGGGGGGGAATGTCTACTTCGGGGACAGGGGAAGCTGTCATCCTAAGTTGAGGTGGTCGAGGTCGAAACATAGTGTCAGGAAAGTGGGAAGAAGTGGACGTGGAAGCGGGGGAGACTAGGAGTGAATGGTAGTTGTGTGGGACGACGAGGTGGGAGTGAGGATGGGTTGGGTTGGGTTGAAAGAGCGGTAGGACTTACGAGGGAGATGGATTTGAATACGAAGGAAACGGGGACTCGAAGAGCGGCGAGTGTGATCGGCGAGCGAGTAGAGGGAGGCGATATTGGGACATATTGAGGAACAGGCAGAGGGCTATGCGCGAAAACGATATTAGAGTCGGATCAAGAACGTCAGGGTTAGGAGTTCGACAATAGAAACGGTAATTGGGTGACATGCCGGGTATGAGTTTGTGGCATCGTCACGGCGACTGTGCGTTTGACGGACATGGTAAGATGGGACGGGACGAAGTGTAAAGTGGGGGGACGAGGGTGGAAACAAAGAAGGGGTGACAATTGGAGGGTCGACTACTTTGTGGATACATGATATACGTACAACACTACATCAGGAGAGAGGAACGCGAGATTACATGGAAAGGAGACGACGCTAGTAGTGTGTAGACGATGTGGTGTGAGACATTAGGCGTGACGAAAGAAAAGAACGAACGAACGAACGAACCTTCATGCCTGGCTGATAGTGGACAAGGCAGCCTGCAAAGCGACGTCCTCGTCGTCCTCATCATCGTCGTCTTCATCGCCGTCAGAGTCCTCCGCGATGGTTGGCTTCTCTTTCCTTGAAGAGGAACGGGTGGTGCGTTTTTCTCCGGGTGAATCGATACGAGGGCGTTTCTTCTTAGTGGGACGGCGATCGGCTGAGTATGGAGATGATGTGAATGAAACGGACGAGAGAGAGACGGCACACTGACGAGATATCACGGTCGGACCCATTGAAGGGGGAGGCTGTCGTTTGTGAACCAACGGCAGAGGTTGGCGTTCGACGGATTTCCCTTTAGATTGGAAAGCGGAGGAGTGTTGTGGAACACGAGAGGAAGACGAGGATTCATGTCGCGCAACGGGATTGGAGGACGATGGGGTGGAGGTGGACGGATGGGAGAGCGACACGTCTGAACGACAGAGGGTGAAACGGTCTGCGAAATATGCGATTGGGTACATACGACGAGTCGAAGTTCTCTGGGCCTGCATCTGATTCTCGTACGTGGTGAGTTTCCCGATCGAGTCGGTGACAGCTTGCAGAAATGAAAAGGATGTCAGAAGGTTAAAACGTTAAACGCGAGAACGTACATTCCACGATCTTTGTGTCGCCGGCGGGATCTCCTAAAAAGGAAAGAGGGTTAGGTTGATAAAACCAAAGGAAAAAGGAAAAACTGCCGCGATTCGACACTGGTGTCGAATCGCGGTAGAAACAAACACGAGAAAGAATATGTTGATGGTGTGATATTACCGCGATTCGACACCAGTGTCGAATTGCGGTGAAATGATGATATAAAGTGGTGGTTATGAACATGATCACTTGCCTTGTGATGCGGGTTGTGTTGGAATCTCCATCTCGATATACTGCGGGACGTCGGACAGATCCGAACCAAATGCATCTGGAATAGGGCTTGATGGTTGATGGTCGTCTGTCATTTCGACGTCGTTGTCGATTGCGGCGTGTTTGGAACTGGAAGATGGGAGCGGGTGGTGGATGGATGTGGCAGATGCGTCTGCCATTTGTGTGTCGATTGTAATCGGGTTGGTCGATTGCCGTGTGATCTGAGCATGACCTGAACCTGTAAACGAGAAGACGGTTTCATGATCTGTGTGGACCTGAACTATATGTTGCTCACCTGTGGCGATATTGGATGAGGATATAGTCCTGGTCGCTGCTAGATCGAGACTCTCGAGGAACGACTTAGTCTTGGACGCGGGAAACAGACATGAGATCGACGTCTCGTTGCAGTCTGTGGAAGACTCTTTGTTTTGAGTCGAGGCGTCGTCGTCGTCGTCATCATCATCTTCGAGTTCGTCTTTGATGTATTCGAACTTGAAGTCGTCCTCTTGAGGGAGTGCGTCTCCGTCAACGCTCGCATCGAAATCGAAATTGATTGTCTTCTCTCGATGCTCGTACGCGCTGTGGACGAGAAGCTGTTGTACAAAGTCGGGTGGTGAGTGTGTGGATATGTAAAAACTACGTACCTTGACAAGGCTATGGAGAGTATCGACCATCTCCTGACGCACAGCACGAGGCTTCGTTGACGTGAGGTCTTCGTCTTCGATGACAGGCCAGGCTGCAGGGCACGATTGGACGGCGTGGATCACCTTCTTGATCGAATCGTGGTCCTTTTTCCTGGAGATAACGCGCATGTTCCTTTGATTCTCTGTGACAATATCGAATGTCTTGGATGACGCGTCCGCGTCGATGCCATCTGGCCACGTTAATTTGCGCGCCTGAAAATCACTCGGTCCTGCGGCATGTCGTCCTTTATCTTCATCTATGATCGCGAATCCAGAGAGCGTTTCCAGTAAAAGACGCATGTGAGCGGCGGCGCCGTCCTCGTTCTTGAGAAGATTGAAGCGGTAGTTGAGAACGGTACAATATTCGGCGATCGCAGCGCTGATGGTCTCCTTTCGAGAACGCGACTCGCTCGATCCGGAAGTGTGACCCCATGAAACGGTATGATAATCGAGAATTGTCGTCACCCGGTAGTATTCCTTTGGTGGCTTCTGTAATGTCATCATCCGGAACCAGGGAGCGAGCCATGCTGGTTTCGACGTCTTCACGAATCGACTCTTGACCATCGCTTTGATCGCTTCGTCGACGATACAGAGCTCGAGGTTGAGCTCTTTGCGAAGTAGACTGACTGCGTTCACGACGGTGGATGATAATGAGAGGCGTACATGACAACACAGACAGAATCACACTCACGTTCGGTGTCGGAGCTGTCCTTCACGACCTTCATGGGCTGACCTGGTTTCCAGGGCTTCGTCACCTTCTTCTCGCCTTCGATCAACATGAACTCCTTGAGGACCTTTGCGGATTCGGGTCGAGTGGGTATTTTGATACTGGACAGCTCTTCTTCCATTCTCAGCAACGAGGCGAAATCTTCAAGGAATGTAAATACGGTCTATGTCGTCGTAGCAGTCAGCCATGTAGGATATGACGAACGATGGAAGTGTATTCACCATCTTCACGACAATTTCGGACAGATCTTGTTGAATGTCCGGGTGACCACACAACGAACGTATCATCTCCGCCGTCGCAGAGCCAATCTTCCACGTGCCGCCGACTATCTTGTGATTATAAACGAGAGGACTGTACCAAGACGATATCTGTAGAAGTTGGAAACAATCAGCAAATTCGCCGCGATTCGACGTTAGTGTAGAATTGCGGTGAAATTCGACTCTGAATGGTGAACGGGACAAAGTAGATGCTTACCTCGAGGAGGGATTTCGGAACACGTCTCAATTGTTGAGACAACGATGTCCACACTGACGCTGACATGAACGGGACAAACTCCGGCTCTTCAGGGTAGTCCTTCATCTCCAAAACAAGCCTGGCTTTAGAAGCACAGTCGGCCCACGCTTGCTTCACGTCGTCCGATTGTTCACAGAATCGATCCTCTGCCAGCATCGTCTCGTTCATCGTCTTGAGTAATTCCACGACCTCGCGCACGTACAACACGTATGGCTTTGACCAGACGCTCGACCTCGTCCCGAAATATTTCCAGAGATCGGCGGTTCCTAAATGTTTTTTGTATATCACGTCGATTCCTTTCCTGACTTCGTCGTTAATAGCTTTGGTCAACGGTTCGGCGTGTAATAGACTGTCCATACAGTCGGACAGATACGATTGGGCGTCGGATTTAGCAGTTTCGGTAGCCTTGGGATTGACGGATATAGTCTGGCATTGCTGGACACGAGTAGCGTCCCAGGCGACGTTGTTGAAGCAGAGTCGAATGCGCTTTTCGAGATACACGACGGCCGCAGCAAGAAGCTGAAAACGAACGGTGCGTCAACGAATGTACATCGGCGTGAATGAAACTCACGCCGCCATGCTCTGACAACAGGTCCTGCGTCAAACGTGACATCTTGAATATGTCGGAGTGGACGTAGTGAGTCGATGGTATATCGACCATCGTCTCCACAACTTTCCAAACGTAGTCCTGTTGTAACAGACTTGCGATCTTGTATCCGTGCGACTGGGTTCTCGTTCCCTGTGCAATCTCGCAATCGAACCACTTCTTCCCCTGCCCTAACATCATCAAGAATGTCTGAATAATACCTTCTTCTGCGCTTTCGGCGTACGAATAAAATCGTTGATTTGTGGATAAATGGACACCGACGGTGGTTCCATATGCATCGATTTGCGCTGTAGTAAGATCGACGCGCACGTCAATATGGACATGACATTGTAGAATAGATGAAATTCACTCACCTTTGTCATATACAGCTACAATCCACGATCCTCCCATCGCGACAAGACCTTTGGCATAGTCTAACGCATATTCGGCTGCGTTCAGTTCCTCCTGGGTCGCCGCGTCCTCTCCCTGCGATCGTGATTTGACCTCGTTGAACGCCCGTTGCGCCACGTTGGCAAGTCCTTTCTTTTGCTTTATCCATTCTACCAACGCATGCTGACGGTGACGTCCACCTGCGGCAATGATGCTCGGCCCTTGTGTCTCATCGAACAAGCCTTCTTCGTCGCTAGCGACGTCGTCTGAGAGACGGAGAACCGGAAGAGAGTTTCCATCGCGAGATCTAGAAATGTCGTCCAATGTAGATAGTTTCTTGACGGATTCGGTGACCACTTCCTCGGCGTCGACGATCAATGGGATGGCGTGAGCGATGTTGAAGCGATCGAGACCATTCTGATTGAATGAATCGAGTAGATTTTGCTTCTCCTGATTGTTCAGATCCCGTTTGTTGTACTGACCAAAAACGAGCCTTCTCTTCGTGATGTCCACGCGCGCATATCCGATTAGCGCGTTCCTCGCTTTCTCTTCTAGGTCGTAGTACTCTTCCATGTACTTGTCTATCCCCATCGCTGCCTTGCCTGTACCTCCAGAACCAGACGTGATCGTCGTCGCGTTGGTGGCATCGTCTGTCCTAGTCGTCTTCTTTGTTCCTTTTCCAGAAGACTTGCGCTTGGATTTCGGCGATCTCGGTGGCATATCTGTAGTTGTATGTTCTCTTTGTAAAAAAACGCACGGCAGCGGATCAAACAATAGATTCACGCATTTGAGTGTGAGACAATATTTCCTGATTAGTTGACAGTACGATCATCAGAAATATTAACAAATACACCATCACATTCATATAGTCGACACCAATGTATATATTATTGTACTTAGTTTTCACCGCGATTTTACACAACTGTAGAATCGCGGCGAATCACACTCATTGTCACGATCACGTGTTGTGATGTCATCACAGTCACGTGTTGTGTCATCACCCCATAGCGTACCACGGATACAAGTGTGTTTCCACAGCAATTCGACATACGTGTAGAATCGCTGTGAAAACATACTTGTTATGCTCGCATGGTTTGTATATTTTGTGTAAACATGCTATTATTGTACCTAATTTCACCGCAAATCCACACCTATGTTGAATTGCGGTGAATCGTATACTTGTGTTTACAATCACACACTGTTGTGCGATAATATACACGCATCGTCACGTATATCGATAACGTGTTGGAATACAAGTACCATTTTACAGCAATTCGACATAGGTGTCGAATTGCTGTGAAATGGTACTTGTTATTCAGTATTGATATGTCGCTTGATTTCACCGCAATTTGACACCTATGTCGAATTGCGGTGAAAATGTACTTGTTATTCAGAAATAATATAGTCATTTGGTTTACCGCGATCCGACATGTGTGTCGGATCGCGGCAATAGTGATGGTAAAACTGTGTACATTGTAACGTAGCGAATACAGCATAACTACTCAGAGGAATCCGTCAATACAATAACGTCTCTATCTTCTGGTACCCACTCAGCGCTGTTGTGTCTCGCCATTCGTCCACTTCGTCGATTCGCGTTGGTGGAACCGCTAGGAACTGCTTCTCTGTACGCATCTATCCTCGTCTGTCTCGTTCTGGTTTCTCGTACAGGCTGTCTTCGTTGTTCTGGGGATTTCGGTAACACTATGTGGTCACCTTCGCTCTTCGGTTTGAACGACCCGAGTCTTTTCTTGATATCCCGCGTTTCCAGAGTAATCCAATATCGTTCGAAGCGTTCGATCGACTGTACTGATACTCTGTCAAATTATAGTATGTAGTTTTGTAAGAATGTGGTGCGCTCATGGACATAGATATAAAATTACTCACCGTAACCCTCTCGAGCGGTCCTCATCGAGAATACCACCTCCCTCCCATCTCTTGATCAACTCCTCTTCCCATTCAGCACCGGTAGGTCTGAATCCGTCTTTGTCCGATATCCTCGATATCGCCTTGCATCCACTATCAACAACCCATTCCATCAACCGGTTAAGAACGGCATCTGCACGGAACGGCATATTTTCCTCGTGGCGCTCCCGAAGGCTCAGCAGTCCCACTGTCGATTCGCGACAGTGAGGACATCTGAAGCAACGTCGATTCACTTCCTCCGTATCGTTTGCATTCGCCTGTTCGTACTGTTGGCACCATGTCTGTATGATACACGTACCGCAAAATGTGTGCTCGCAGCAGCTCATTTTCGTTACACACATCCTGTTTAATATTATATTTCAGTAACATAGACGCATTCAGATCACTTACATGTATTCTTTACATCTGTAAAATTAAATACATGTCAGTACGATCGCATGCATTCGTTGATACTCACATCGGACACGTAAACATCTCCTGCATCAACATATCCATTCCACGAAGCACGCCCGTGTCTTGAAACGCCGACGCCTGTTTATGCAGATTTTCTTCTTCCTTGTCCTTCCACTCTCTTGCCTTCTGTTTTAACCTTTCGACTCTCTTGTCCCCTTTTAGACCCTGCTTCTCCAGTTCCATCACCTGAGCCTTCAGTACCGCATTTTCCGCTTCTAATTCTTTGATTCTATTGTCGTTATTCCTCGTTTCTATCAGTTATCCGACATTTTACATTCCATAGAACATATCAATATCATACGTACCTTCTGTCGTATCGACGATATCGATATCCTCAACGGTGCTCATCTCAACGTCGATATTCTTCGTCATCGATGACGAAGATGCCTCGCTCGTCTCATCCACCTTGGTGGTATTTACAGCCAGATGTATCTCATTCGTATTTTCTGTAAACCGTTCAGTATATCAGTATAACCTTACATCTTAACCCCCACTTACTCGTTCGATTCGCTAATAATTCCATAAGTCTTTGCTGGTTGTGTCGTTTGCGCTCGATGCTGGACATGGTCGACATGATGGATAGATGGATAGATGAATAGATAAACACATATATCAAACACAGTACGCTTGTATAATTAACAATCGATGCAAGTCATGTGCTTCATAATTTAACTATTTTACTTACATAAAATACTCACGTGATAGGATGATGTCATTTTCTTATTTAGTAATACTTCATACTACATGTAAAAACTCCGCAATCTGACATCCCTGTTCAATTGCGGTAAAATCATATCATTGTTTCATGATACTATACAATGATTTCTATATATCATTATGTATGTGCGTTATTCACTATCACATCAGTTAAGTCCCATATATCACCGTATCCACATTGTCTATTAACGATATGGTCTCACATTATTAACTATATCATATATAAACATCACTACATTGCTTGTCTAGTATATTCTCAAAGTCAGCATATAATACAATAATAAAGAAACTCGACTTACGTGCTTTATTGTCTCACTTGTGTTCATACTAGTATATACTAATAAACATTCAATTTTACCGCAATTTGACATATGTGTCAAATTGCGGTGAATTTACAACCATTTATACCATGTTTCCTTAATGTGGGTTCTATATGATTTGGCATGTGTATCACATTACAGTGGAAATATAACGCGTTTGGACATTGTTGGGAACTTTGTATGCTTTTGTAGTGGGTACCATGTGTGTAAAAACTTGCCGCATTAGATGTTTGTATGTGTGCGGTGAAAATGCGTTTAAATTGATGGACTAACCAGGCCTAACCTTAATCTAATTAGAAAAAACAAGTAAAATCCTCTGACATGCTTGACGCCGAGAACATCACTGCCACCCACAACAGAACCCACAAAAACGACTCCAGGTCGTCCTGCACTCCATGCGGCGCGCTTTCAGAGCTTACCAGCCCGGCCGACATGAACTGCCAAGTCCCCTGCCGTGTAACAATCCGATTCAAACCCGTTAGCGAACCCTCCAACCTGTCCAACGCTGCTCCCATACCG
>JBBPNO010000595.1:0-19178 GCA_038090915.1 Boletus eberwhitei
GCAGTGAGTTCGGGAAGTTGTGTTATAGCGGTCTTCAAGTGTGTTGCATTCGATGAAAGGTCGCTGTGTGGTGTCAACTACATGCTTTTGGACATTTACCGCAACACCAACTCACAGCTGCGAAATATCATTGACATCACTCACACCCGTTGATCGTGTAATTTCTGCAGCATCTTGCTTATATTTGTTCAACTCGGCGTCGATGTCCTCAGCAACTTGAGGGAACGGATTCGCAGCATTTTTTGCCCAGAAAAAGTCCTTTGAATCGAGATCGTACGACCGTTTTTGTGGGCTGGTGACAACGACACGGTTAAGCTTGATCTCAAGACAATCTGACACGAGGGCTTGGTATGTCCAGCCATGGGAGACCATGGAAACAAGGTCCACATTCCTGTCAAGGATGAGCAGCACTTGTGGTCGTTAATCAGGACGAGGGTGATAGAAAATATGTGAAAAAAAAATAAACGCACATGGCCTTTGCAGATTGGACAATCCGGAGGAATCCTGTGAGAAAAGCGAGGTGGTCGTTCCATGGGAGCGTGAGGCGGAAAGTAACGCATCTCGAATCTTAACATCGAGTTTCTTAGCCACCATTTCTGCTGCATTTCCCTTGGGAGCACGGATGATCGGGACATGTCCTGCGGATCAATTGAATTCCATTGAACGTTTAGCAGCTGCTAGGAGCGCGTACCCGTGGTCACAATGGCACTAAATATTCCACTGGCGACACGTTCAATCTCATCCTCGATCTGTTGTTCAGTCGACGACGGGGAGTTGAGAAGCTTGTACGAGTAATACGGTCTGGGCTGAGATGGACCTGCTTGGGTCGCCGGAGATGGTAGTGGCGATAGCAAGGAGAATAACGATGGTGATGGTGCGATAAACGATAGATATTGGTCGACGACCTGATATGGAGGGGCCATTAGTGTGAACCTTGCCCGAATACAGAACGGTGAGCAGACCAACCTGTTCCACCAACTCCCCGGTGCCAGAAGTAGCGACCGAAGCTGCAAGCTCCTCAAGAAGTGCGCGAGGTAGAGGTTCGACAAAATTAAGGTGAAAAGATTCGTATAAACACTTGTCAAGGTCCTCCGATATTCGGCGTATGTTTGCCAAGGTTGGCGCGATAAAGTAAACGGCGGGAACGTCGGGCAACGGAGGACGTAGCGAATGTAGCTGACTGTGATGATGTGAGAACCACGGAGAAAGCCAAAATGAAGCTACGTACACGTGCAGAGTCACGCCAGCATCGCGAAGATCTTGGACACGAAGTACTGTTGCCAGGACGTCTTTCGTTTGCTGGTCCAAGACTAGCACTTTCCAGACAAGCGGGGCAGTGGGTGTCGGGGCTTTGACTGCGGATGCGGACTTGGGCTGGGTGGAGGTACCGGATGGTGCAGTTGCATCTTGGGAGATAGCGAGGTTGAGTAACCCGAGTAGAGCGTCCGTTTGTGCCTGCTGTAAAGTTGTGGGGGCAATGGCCTGGCACAGGATGAGGAGGACGGCGTCGGTGGTGGGCTGAAAGACTTACATGTTTGAGCGCAGAGCTGGCCATGCTCATTGGACGAGCTTGGGCCTGAAGTCACTGCTTGTTGGTACTGGTACAGCAACGCGGTGTCACGTGTACGTGTACAACCGAATGGCTATGGCGCACACCAACAAGCCAACCCAGCAATCGGATTTCATGGCCCTGACAACGGACTATTTATCATTCTTCCAGTGCAAGAAAGCCCATCGACGACATAGATCTTGCGCACTTTGTGACTTTCATACTCGTTCCTAAGTTGGTGTCGAGGCGACTTCGTCTCCAAGTTGTTACTCTGGGTAGACACGGACACAAGCAATCAACTGCCACCTGTTACCCATTTGTTTATCCCCACTCCTGCTCTCCCAACTACTACTGGTACGTCTTGTCATGCGCTTTCGCGGAAACCGAGCAACCCACTTCTTTGCAGCGCAAACGATAACATGGGTTGCGTGCAAAGTGCACCTCGGGAAGAATCATAGCGTAAATCGTGGTTTTCGAGACAAAAGGAAAGGCGAGAGCTCAAAGATGTGGGTAGATGGCCTCTGTCACCAGTAGTACAAGACCCCGCTCCATGGGTAGAAGGCCACAAAACCTTCATGCTGCTCAAAGACGGACAAGGCCTTTTCGTGCAAGCGGACGCTGTATCTCACGAATGAGAAAATAGTGCTCAAGCTCTACGGACACGATAGAGTCTCGTGGTGACTCTATGTTAAACTTGTATTATACATTCCTACAGATCACTCGTTTCCCCGGACTCTTCGAACCAAGACCCAGGGACGCTAATTGTGTTTGCATTCGTTCTAAACCCTAAAGATAACACGAGTGATTAAAAAGTGGAGTGCTGTGAACGTTGTCGACATGTAGTGGGGAAGTGACGTCACGGAGCAAACAAAGAAAAACAAACTCTTAAGGAATAGAGAGTTAACCGACAAAGGGTCCGAGTGGTAACAGGGTACACAACGCTCCAAAAAGAGCCCTGGGCAGTACCCCCAGTTATGTTATCGGTACAGCGTTAGAAAATGGGGCCATTCAAGATGCGGCAGTCTTCATCATTGAGATCATCAATATATATATTTCCCGATCCGTCATGCTTTAACGAACCAAGCAGATTAACGCGCGTGGTCCAAGTGGAGCTCAGGTGTGGTCATTGACTCACGGGAATGTCCATTTAGTTCGAGCCAGATATGATGCAAACCAAGCGATTGGTAAAGAGTCTCTCACCGGCTGAGTGGAGCAACTTGTGTTTCAGTTGACACGTGGATGATTTATCATTAGGTCTGTTGTGCCTGACCTTGCCATCGCCCTTGTACAGGACAGCTCACCTATGGGGTATGTTTGACTCCAAGTAGGCAGGGCCGCGACCGACCGACTTTAGACACAGTGGAGTAACAGTAATAGATAGTGGCCGTTAATATTTCGTCATTCAGAACAGTGGAGCTCAAAACTTCGCCCGAGCGGCGAGGACGCCAACACCAGGCGCGCTTCAATGACAGATTCATCGGTGTCACAATAGGCCAGCATAACCCCGGAATGATTAGGACCGAGTTGGAGGGTTGATCTAATACCCAGCAGCAGCTATGCCGGAAGTGACTGGCAGCGGTTGCGCAGGTGGAACAAGACCAGTAATTTGGCGGGCACCACCATTTAAATTCTCACCTCCTTCCCTTCCAGCTCCACAAATCCCCTTTCTGCTTCCCCCCTTCTCCTCCCTCCAGTATCCCTCCATGTTCCCCGATTCACAGCCCGCGGAATCAAGGGCTTGCAGTGATCCCTTCGTATCTTATTCACAAGAACTCCACAATTATACCCTCCGCCTCTGGACAGAGTCTCGGAGAATAGCAGAAGAAAAGGCACGATCCAGAGGTGCTCGCAAGGAAGACCCATCTCGCAGACGAAGGGAGATCGACACCCCTTATTCCCTCACATCATCAAAATCGAGCCATACATGAACCGTCCACAGACACCCGTCTTATGGGTACTCGTCTTTTCGGTATGGTAACTCTGTAGCCTTGTAGTCCCCACGTCAGTTAACGTCCGGCCCATTCAGCGAGCGCAATCTATCATCCGTGTATCTCTGCAAGTCTGCAAATTCTTGTATTTCATCAATATCATTCCGACTTGACGGCTCGTTTGGCCTCAGTGTAAATGTCCAGGACGCTGTCGTCGCATCGATCAGTCCCTGTGCATCTACTTTGGCTCGTTGTTCGATGCTTCGGTTTGATGTTTGACGCGATCTAATTTTCATAGAGTTCTGAACTCACCGTCCTTCCAGCAGGACGCTTTTCCGACGTCGAATTCGTCGTAACCTTGTTGCGACGGAGACGGATAAAAGTAGAAACATTCCTTAGTTCAATCTAACTGTATTCTTGTCGCTGATACTTGACTGTGCAACGTTGCGCGCTTGTCTGATCGTCGTTGGGTTGCTAAGATGGTTATTGCCTCGCATGGTAACTTTGCTCAGTCGTTTAGATTGCAGGAGCTGGGCTTTAAAGCCTGTCATACGCCTTGATCACAGTGAGGCGGGCAAGCCATCAAGTTTCAATTGGCCCCAGCCAACTATAACCACTGCAACCAATGGGGCCTCCTGCAAGGCCGTGGCTGAACAGCTCGAGGACTTGTCAGCTAAGTCACAGGTAAGCAACCACTGATACCTAATAACTTACCTCCAGTCAATTCCGCTATGACGCCACAGGAGCTCAGCGCTCAGATATGAGCAGGGGTTGATGTGATGCACGTTCGTGAACTAAACCGGCAAGTCTGATGAGCGTTCGTGGAAATTAGACAAACCATGCGTCGGTTACTTGCCCCACATAAAAGGCCCCCATGATGTGAACGTCGCAACGCTCCTGGGTTAAATTTTGCGGCAAGATGTTGATCAGACGCAGTGCATCGCTTTTTGCTGTGGTACTCGCCTCCGTCACCGCGCTTGCCAGCGGGCAACCGTCTGCGTATACTGTACCTGGCGCTTTCCCCACTTCCTTGTACTCCAACTACTACAACAACCCTACAGCAACCTCTGAGCAACCTCAGCCAGTCATTTCGGATCCAGTTACCGTAAGTGGTCCATCCGCCAGATCTGTGTGGAGGTGCCGAGTGCTGACTTGCCATTCTCAGCACAACGTGTTCCCGTATCCGCTCACTGATCCCAACGTCATTCCCCAGGTGCGGCCCTAGCGATTTTCGCAATGCAGCAACCTCTAATCTGCAAGCTAGAATGACACGTCAGATCCCCACCCACTCCCTCCCGTGGCCAGTTCGTCCAAGCTTTTGGAGCAAGCGATCGCACAGGTCAAGTCAATTTCGCTCAACCCAGTTTTCGGCACGGACCAGTGCGCGCGCTGCCAGGCATCACTGGAGGTCGCAAAGTTTCTTGCGCTCAGCGCACCTCACCAAGGACCAAATTTCACTGTCGCCATTTGTGAATACTTCAATTACTCATCGACCTGTGAAGCGAGCTATGGCTCTCTCACCCTCGGGCCAATTTTCACGCAGGTCGTGTCATTTGCCGATGTTGGGGGTTATGACGGACAAGTGAGTACCTCGTTGAAATAATCCATGATTTCAAATCTACATTACTCTCCAGCTTCTCTGTGCCCAATTCCTTGGACTTTGCTCCTACCCGGACACCCTGCCTTTGAATATCACAGGATGGTTTGCCAAGCCGAAGCCGAATCCCCTTCCTGTCCCGAAACAACCCAGCGGCGAGCGTCTGAAAGTATTACACGTGTCTGATCTCCATATCGATCCTCGTAAGCCCCCATTTTCGTTGTCATCTCTTGTCCTCGGGCTTATTGACTTACAGGTTTTGCTAATGGGGCGGAGGCAAACTGCACCAGTGGACTCTGCTGCCGTGAAAATGCTTATAATCGGCAAAGCCCGCAGACACCATTGCTACCAGCACCTCGGTTCGGCTATTTTCTGTGGTACGTGCTTTTCTTATCTCTTATACGCGCTTGACTATATCTTGGAGCTTTGTAGCGATTCCCCATATTCATTGATCGCTGCCACTCTCGAGGCTATCCCTCCCTTGACTGGAACGGAGACCACTGGATTTAACTTTACGCTTTATACCGGGGATTTGCTGGCCCATGATCCCGGCAACCAACTATCGAGGTGAGTCAAGCAGTAGTCATAAGATGCCTTATTAAGTACCTATCAAAGAACCTATGTCGAGTATTCAGAGGTAAGGTGACAAAGGATGTTATTCATTGTTCTGAGACGTCTCTAGGTTGTGTTGTACGACCTCCTCAAACGCATGCTTGGGCCAGGCCCGGTATATGCAACGCTAGGTAATCACGACAGCTACCCATCTGATTTAGCGGCGTCCTATTCTCTCGGTGGCAAATTGGGTCAGGAGTTTGGATGGTATGCTGGATTCCTCGTCATAAAAGTCTCTTACCAGAGTGACATGCATCTAGGCTGTACGATCATGTCACTGCACTTTGGAATTACGAAGGCTGGTTACCGGAAGATTCAGTCGCGTATTCACGTGCACACTATGCAGCATACATGGTGAAACGAACAGACGGACTGAGGATCATCAGCTTGAACACAAACTTATGTACGTCTATACGAGTGGTCTATTTGGTGCAGATGCCAGCAACCTGTTTCATTCTTTCTAGGGTATCGGTCGGTGATTCCAACTTCTTCTCATTTATTGTATTCTGAGCTATCCATAGATCGAACTACTTCAATTATATCAACGCTTCGCATCCAGATACCTCTGGTATGATGAGGTTCCTGACTAACGAATTGCAAGATGCCGAGGATGCGGGCGATCGTGGTACGTGAATCGCCAGGCAGGACAGCCCATACTGACAGAAGGACAGTCTGGATTATCGGTCATGTAGTCAGTGGCTGGGACGGTTCTAATTCCCTAATGAACCCAACAAATCTATGTACGTGTCCCTCCCAAGGGTTCCGGTCTCGGCTGAAACCCTCCGTTTAACAGTCTATCAAATGTAAATGTTCTTGTTTATTGCATCCTCTCGTCGCCGCTTCTTGATGAGATTTACAGTGTCGATCGCTTCTCTCCTCACGTCATCGCGAGTCGGTATAAGAATCTCTCACTTAAGTAGCTAGCTAACCCCGCTGCAGATATCTTCTGGGGCCATATGCATGAGGATCAGGTGTCCGTAAGTCCTTTGGAACATCCGTCCACTCCATTTTCAAGAACTGGACATAGATCTATTACACGAACAATGCCACAGTAATGAATACTGACACTGCTCAAACATTATCCTGGGCACGTTCTCTCCACCTCCTCGTTCCAACATCCCTAACCCTTCCTAGACGGGACCTTCCGTGACTCCTCTGACAAACTTGAACACCGGTTTCCGCGTTTACGAGGTCGACTCTGCTGTATGTCCATCGTGTTCCTGGAGGAATAGATACTGATTCCGGATTATTCATAGACTTTTGAAGTTCTTGATGCTTACACGTGAGTTACATGGCATCTGGTAGTCACAGAAGCAGCCCTGACGTTTTTCCGACAGTTATAAAGCCGCGGTCAACACCTTCAGTGCTCTAGACTCTCAGATTCAATATGGACCCACATTCGAATTGGAGTATAGTACCAGGGAAACCTACGGTGCAAACATCCCCTGGAGCGGCAATGACCCGCTGAATGCAACTTGGTGGCAGCTTGTGACTGAGCGTGAGTTCTTCGGACAGAAGTCTGACCTCCAACTGACCCTCGTGTTTGCAGAGATGGTTATTAACTCTACTTTGGTTGAGGTATGTGGACACCTTGTTAAAATATGGACTGAGCCTTGTTCCTGACAAAGTAAATCAGATCTTCAACACTTATCAGGGCAAGAGCTCCATTCTTACCCCTCCGTGCACTGGAGAATGCTTGACCGCCAGAATCTGTTACATCCGCAGTGGATCTGCCAGCATTGCTCGCGATAACTGCCCGTCGGGGTATGGTTCAGTTCAATAGGTGCCTGACTTTGGAAATTACCTTCAGAATGGAAGATGTTAAATATTAGCACTCAGTTCTCCATACCCGTTTTGAAATCCCCGATTCCAAATAGAAGAGGGTTTTTGTCTGCCAGAAATCTCAAATACTCTACCAACACCGAGTTGTTTGTCTCGTTCCTGTGCTGGGGGGAGGGTGATTTAAATCTGCGTTTAAGCGGGCCACTGACAACAATCGTCCCGCAAAGTCTGAGATCAAGCTTTCCTCAAAGGATTCCAGGGGGTGTCGTACCATTGAATCGGGAGCCTGGACCATTTGCACTAGACCTGACCGCGCATTCATCCATGACCACGCCGGAATGACCACGGAACAATATTTGGATTACCTCAGGGATGCAACGGATCAGGATTTCGATATGGGATATACTTTAAATAATTGTTGGCCGTTAGACAGGCCAAGCAAATTGGTATGCATACGACATAGCTTCACCGCATGCGCACTCAGTGGCAAAAGGTGCCAGGTGATGATGCATTCCATCTGCATTATTCCGCAAGTTCTGGGTCTATGTCATTTCTGATTTGTTCCGAGAGACATGACAACAAACTCTCCAACGGACTGCTCAACGAGAGGCCAACTTTGACTCCCCACGGGAAAGAGACTGGCCAGGCGCTTGAAAAGAAACCGATGAACGATCAAATAGATCAACTGCACAATATGTTATGTATGACCGTTGCTACAAAGTTGGAGGACGAAGAGTACATCAGACCGTTCTGGCTGTACACTGTCCATGTCAGATTTAACGTCGCCGTCCCCCGGCACCACCGCTAACCACCACCAGCTTCTTTCCACGTCTACGACCTCCACCACGTTGTTCAAGCTCATGCCAAGCTGCATCCAGGTCCCACTCATCACCAATCTCTGGAGTCGCGTTGCGGTTAATCGGCTGAGAGCGAGACACGGAGGGTGCAGAATGAAGTGCAGAGGCAAAGCTTCTTGAACCCCATGCACCAGACGTGGGCTGAGAGGTTGGAGCACGTGGTGAAAGCTCCTCAGTCTCGAGACCATGTGGCGGGTGATCCATAAAATCAGGAGCAATGTTTTCTTCGCGTGACAAAAGCTTCACCCTTTCCCTTTCCCTCTCCTCTGCCCGCGCGCGCGCTCGGTCGTCTTTCTTCTCCTTCTCCTTCCTCCGTGCCGTCCTCAACTTGAGTGCACCTTCAAAATTCTTCAAACCGTCTAGTCCTACAACTCCTTCCAGATCAGCTTCAATAAATACAACGTCTGCACCCTCCGGTATGTGAGCCAAGTATTTGCAGCGTTTGCGCAGGTCGTCATTGACGGTGCCCTCGGCAGCAGCCTCGACGCGGACAGTAATTTCGTCAGGAAATGAGGCGTATCCACTGTAATGGGAGAATAAGATCTTGATATCTAGCGGATGTAGGAAGACAGCCAGGCCTGAAGCTGCTTGATAATAGTAATAAGTCTGTGTCGAAGGAGGGGGCGGGTTCAGATTACGACGCTGGCGGTGGTTTCTGTTACCGGTAGGCTGTGGGGACCGGTCGGGCCGAGTTGCATGGTCTGATGTTACTAGCGAAGATGTATCCAACGGTTGGTTATTCGTAAACGATGGCAAACGCAGGGTCGCCAAAAATGCATCCGGAGTCTCGTGCGGTCTAGCTGGCTCGGTATCAACCCGTCCACTTCGACTGGTAATGTGTGCATTGCGACGCTGGAGGTCGTCGTACTCCTTGCGAACCTTGTCAATAGTCCGGATGAGTAGTGGCGATTCAAGAGCAGCCGCTTTCGCAATTTGATGGCGTAGCCTTTCCTCCGCGGCGTCAATGTACACAATGCTAAGTTCATCTTTCATGGCCATCATCGAACGTCGTTCGACGCCCAGCATATCCAGATCCTTCGAGAGATCTGCGATCAGATATTGTGGGGTGGCCAACATGAACTTGGCGAAGTTGTATACGTCGGGCATGAAATAAAATGGGGCCTGGTGAGGTGGGAGGAGGTCCGAAGGCCACGTCTTCGAGCGAGGGAGTGCCAAAGTGGTGATCTGGGGGCGCTGCATAAGACGCATGCGCATGAAAGAGCCCGTACGAGGAGTCGTCTCAAATGGGTGACCGAGGGAGCAGGAAGATGCGCTGCCCGAAGCAGGATTATTACAATCCTCGCCCGATGGAGCTGATCCTTCGAACCATTTGACGCTCTTGAGTTGTCTCGCGTTAACGGAGTCGAAGCAGATGGGACAGCGGGCCCATTTAAGATTGTCTGACAGGCTCAAGTAATGGAGGATACATGGGAAACAGAATACCTGAAATACGTCAGTGGGGAAACGAAAACACGAGGGTGGATACCAACATGACCGCACTTCGTCATCCTAGGGGCAACAGGCGGAGAGAGGCAGATAGGACAAGTAGTCAAGCCCTCATCTGGACCCAAAGTCTCCCCACTTGTTGTCGACGCGTAGGCTGACGCTCGCGGGATGACGACCTGTAATATATCTTCCCACTGGAAGAAACTTTAGTAGAAGGAGGTTCAGAAAACAACGAGACATAACAATGGAGAGATCATACATGTCCGGATCCGCGAAATGGACCGTATAGTCTCCCGTGGGATTCATGATGAATCGGTATTGGGCGTTCACAAATCCTGGATGAGAACCAATTTAGCGTTAGGTAGGATGACTGATAAGGGTGGTACTCACTCTCCTTGTTCCAAGCGCCATGAGTTGTGGTCTTCTTGCCACGTCTGGGCAAGCTTTGTGAATGAGTTTGCCTCGGAGGCAGAGTGAAATTAAGGAGATGATTCAGTGACTGAGAGGATGCCATCTTGGAGGTTCGCTTTGGAGTGTTTTGCCCAGATGGCTCAGAGGCCATCGGGACTGACATAGACAAGAAATCTCTGATATCGCTCTCTGCTTGGAGACCTTGCTGGGGCCGTTCCCTCGGACGGGGAGACAGGCCACCGAGTGGTACTAATACTATAGCGAGGAGCCGCCCAATGACTCCAGTCACAGTCACGTGTCGCCATCCTACTAAGTTTCAATCCTCCGTCATGGCCAAGGGTAAAAATCTGAACCCTGCCGATGCCTACCGTGCGTGAAGCTTTCATCAAGCCTTTGATTCGCTGTTCACCAGTCTACTTGGCTCAGGAAAGGCGCAGCGCAAGAAGGAACTCAAGAAGGCACGTTTTCCTGGAAATCTGTAGTTTGTTCTCTAATGCACTCTATTGCAGTAGAACAAAACGGAAAGAGCCAAGGCCCGCGACTTTGCTTTGGTCAAGAAGGATACACGAGGTAGGTCTTGTCATGCCTTGCAAATACGCCTACTTATCATGTCTCAGACTTGGAGGATGAAATCGAAAAGCTCGAAGCGAGCGTTGAACTGTCTGCCTCGGACAAGTCCCGGCTGGCGAATCTCAAGAATGAATTGTCAAAGATCATGGAAAAGAAGGACGAATATGTCAAGGACCATCCCGAACAGCGCAAGCTTGTTTATCGTCCGCGTAAACACGAAAAGGTTGAAGATCAGAAGGAGACACCTGCTGTGGAACAGAAAAGAAATCTGTTCAATAAACACGGTCTCCCTCGGCATCCGGAGCGTAGTATCTACTATGACCCTGTGATGAATCCTTACGGTGTCCCCCCTCCTGGTATGCCCTACATCGAGAGACGTGAGTGTTTAATTGGAATTTATCTTATTCATGTATCATATACATTTGTAGCTCTCACCGCGGATGAAGTGGACAGCGGTGAGGATGTCGGAGGTGGGACTTTCACTCTTGCAGTGTATTTTGTTCTAGTGCTTATTTACTCGAGGATTCAGACGAGGATATTGTCATGCCCGAGGGCCCGCCGCCCGGTGCCGGTTTGGAAGACTCTGAAAGTGGCAGCGACGATGACATTCCTATGCCAGAAGGACCTCCGCCGAGTAATGTACCAAGTTCGTCTCGTACGCTGAATTTGTTCCGGAATGGTACTGAGATTATGAGTCGAGCAGACCAGAACAATCAAGCGTCGCCGAGTGCAATTCTCCCGCCATTCCCGCCTCCACTTCCGCAAATACCACTGAGCACGCCATCGTTCATACTTCCTCCTCCACCGCCACCACCTGGTTTTCCTGGTGGTGTTTACACAAGTCTGCCTGGCATCGTACCTCCACCGCCACCACCTCCCGGCTTTTTCCCTCGTCGGATTCAGTCGTCTGCTGTGATTCAGGATCCCCTTTCATCCATCCCACACCAAACTTACCAAGCCCACCGCGCCCGTCAATTAATGCCTGGGCACCCTTCCCTGCCTCAAAAGCCCTTCAGTGGTGCCCTTGGCACCATCTCTGCAAGTGCAGCGCACACTGGTGCCATCATCTCGGCTGAACCAAAATTGCGTGACCTAAAGAAGGAAGCAACAGCTTTCGTCCCGACGTCGCTGAAAAGAAAGAAGGCTTTGGGAGTACCTAGTTCCTCAAAAGTCAACGCCGCGCCGTCTGTGAATGTTGGCTTGGATGCAACGTCCCCTCAGGCTCGACCCGACCTCGTTGGCGTACTGAAGAGCCAGTTGGGAAGTGTTATTACCCCTCCATCGAATGACCAAGCACCAGATAAAGAAGCAAATGCGCCAATCGTGAAGGAGAAAGACGACTATCAGAAATTTGTCGATGAAATGAACGACCTGCTAGGTCCGCCTGGTAGTTCGTGATTGTCGTTCAATGGCGCCTTTTCCTGTTGTGTCTTATATTTGCCCCTGGAACACCACCATATACGATACGATCCAAGTAATAATACACTAAGTAGCTCAAAAGAGGTACACTGTGGAAACATTCGCTCCCGTGACACGCGCCAACCCACCCCTTGGACTCAAATTTGTTTTCGTATGAGCGAGACAATTCTGCTTTGTCCGAGACCGCTTGCACGATATGGTGGTCGTTTTATTCTCCTGCCTCTCCTCCCTCAACAACCGCACTTGAGACCTCTGCCTGCGGAAATTTGGTCGAGGATATTCACCCTTGCCTTATCGGCAGATGCATCACAGCGGTCGCATCGCAAGTCCACCACAAGTGGACTTTTGTGGTGTGTCTCATTAATGCTGGTGTGCAAATCCTTCCGTGTAAGTCCTGTCAATCAATTTCGTCTCCGTCAGACTCGTCTGTGTGACAATATCGCTCGACGGCGCAGCGAGACACAGATTGCAGCGCACTCGGCTTATATGACTTATCCCTTGGATCGCTTCGATGGATACAGTCATTCCCGCAAAAGTTGCTAACATTCGACTCATAGGAAGTGGCCTCTCCGCTCCTGTATTCCAACGTGAAGCTCCACACCATCAGCGGCATCGACAAGTTCACTTTGCGACTCCACACTGCAGACCAGCTGTGGGACTCCATTCGCAGAATACCATACTCTACGCCCGGACGATGGGTGCAGAATTTGGATCTGTCAAAGATAACGGCCATGCACGGCGGTTCCAGACAGGGATTCATGGTTGATTCGCTGCTCACCACGCTATTTCCTCTGATTCCATTCTTGGAAAGTCTAACCCTATCGCCAGTCGTTCCACTCAGTCGCCGTGCTCTCACCTCTCTGACCAACAGAGACGGGAGTTCTAATCTGAGGATTCTCGGCGGTGTTTGCTATATTGCCACGTTCAGTTCTGCAATTTCCGTTGAAGAGGACCCGCTCGTTCGACTGCTCCGAATGTGTCATCAACTCGAGCGTCTGGAAGTTATTGGGAGCGATATGGAGCCACCAGACACGGAACCTAGCAGTCAAGAAGCAGTGGAAATTCCGGCAACGACTGTGATGCTGGATCTCCCGCGTCTCCATACCTTAACTCTGTTGTCTATGCCCTCGTCCTCCCTCGTGCATGCTCTGTTGAACGCGACTCTCCCACGCCTAAGGACTTTATGCCTCACACCATACGAGGATGTCCCTTATCCGGGAGCCCTCACAACACGATTCCTCGATGTACATGGCAACTCGCTCTCCACGCTCTCGTTCTTTACTCATAAATCCTGGCCTACACGCCTTCATCCTTCCCCGCGCACTCTATTTCGCACTTGTCCAAATCTACGGCATCTCTCACTCGAGACCCCATTACCGGCCTTGGTGCCTCCCGATACCGCAGAATTGGGACAGGCGGTAATACCATTGCAGATCCTTTCTATCCCTCGACCGAATCATGATTTCTGGAGAACCTTGGAGACGTTGCTTCCTTCATTACCTTCGCTAGATGTCGTACGCATGAGAGACATACGGTGGCTGCGGAAAGGGTTGAATCGTCACGCTCAAGAAGCTGGTGTGCAAGGTGAGATGCGAGTTTGGAGGCAGCGTTTGGCGAGACGAGGCATTCGCCTTCTAGATGGTGATTGGAAGGATATGGTCTGAAGATGTATCACAATTTATTCGCTGGATCTTTATCTTCATATGCATGTATTTGTTCTAGTCCTCACTTAGTAGCATTTCGAAAATGCGGGTTCAAAGACATCGTGCAAGTATACGCGCTGCACTATCGAATCATAGGTGATCGCAGTTACCTGAACACTCCGTCATTCCTCAACATCTCTACCGCGCTCTGCAAGTCAGCTCCTAGATCGTGGTGATGGATAAAAGCCCACTGTTCCGCTAGTCTGATACGGAGACTCTGTATTATGGCACTGTTGTCACCGTTGCGGAGTGACTCGTAAAGCTCCCCTGCCATAGCGCTCCTTTCCAGAACCATATTAGCACGTGGTTGCCGCACTTTGTCATAAACGCGCAGTACATCCTACAGAAGCAATGGCCGAGTAGGATCGTGTGAAGTAACCCCAACGAAAGATAAACTCATACCTGAAGGTTCATCAACGCAGTCCCCGGGTGAGTCAGTAGTTTGCAGAGCACGAGGGCGTCTTCAAATCCCTGGCCAACGCCGGCCCCCAAGTGGGGACACATTGCATGCGCTGCATCCCCCACGAGAGCGATATGCCCCTTTACAAAGCTGCTAAGTGGTGGATTGACAGTATGAATGAACCATTTGCTCGGATTTGTGATGAGGGATAAAAGTTTTCGCACTTCTGCGCCACTGTCTTCATGCGCGTCCAGTATTTCCTGCTCCGCGGCTGGCGTCACCCACTTGTGTGCAGGTATCTCGACAGAACCTGTTGGGATGGAACGATCGGTACAGAACACGACGACATTGATCTTTGACGTATTCGTCAGCACTGATTGACAGAAGGGTACATTCTCGAGCTACTTACCACCTTTCCATCCTTGATCGGAAACGTGATGATGTGCTATGTTTTACAGAATAATTAGCTCATGACAATTCGAATCTTTAGAGTAAGAACGAAGCCTACTTACCTTGCCCACACCGACAATGCAATGAGGTCGCTCAGTTAGTTGCAGCGTGACCCCCGCTCGTTCGACATCTTCCCAAAGAAGCAGTGCACGATATGCCACTGTTCGTGTGAAGACGACACGTTGCTCGCTCTCGGGATTATCTGAAACAGCCTGACGGACCGTACTTCTGATGCCGTCCGCACCAAGAACGACGTCGGCCTCAAATATGGTGCCGTCTTTAAAGTGAATGACTTGTCTGGAATCGTTGCGAGATATTGATGTACACCGTTTGTTGAAATGAATGATAGCAGGGTCCGTGAGTTCCACAAGGCTGTCCAAGAATGCAGCCCTACCATACGATGCGGGTAAGAAATGCGAATGTAGAAAGTGGTAAGACACAACCGGTGTATGCCTAACCCTACGTCTTCTGGCAGGGCTTCGTACTGCGGTCAAAGTGATGAATAGGTAGGACATACAAGACAATGGGTGGCAACGGACATCAAGGATATGTCCGTGACCAGGCAACCCAGAGACAAAGCGAAAGGCTCTTTGGTCAGGGACTTTTTGATCTGCATGCTCCATCATAGCCTCCGTTAGGCCCATCTCGTCCAGGGCGCGTAGGGCATTCGGACCTGTATGGTAGACAGATTCTCTCGTCGAGGGTCTCAATTAACCTAGTGATCACCGACTCACCCAAGCCTACTCCGGCACCTACTTCACCGAACCTTGGCTAAGGGAAAGTAAGTTCAGAGCCAAATATCGGTCATGCACCTTACTGCAGATTCGAACACGTCGACTTTGATCCCAGAGCGACTGAGGTATACAGCGCAGGCCAACCCGCACATACCTCCCCCGATGATCGCAACATGGAAATCTTTCTGGCAGGTCATGGCTAATCCAGATCGATAGCACGACACGAAAGAACGGCGCTAAACAACGCTTTGTGGGTTTCTTAACGCTCGGCTGATAAGAATAGATATCATCCGATGAAATCAAGAAGACCTGTTCTACGGGGATATTTATCCTGAAATATAAATGTACGGTAACCGGGTTGAGTCGTGCAACCAGACCCGGTGGCTCCCAGGTCGGTTGGTCCTGGTAACTTGCCACAATGCAAGGAAGGAAAGAGAGGAAACATAGATTTTCCGCTTGAAATAAGAATAAGAATAGAATTTATTGCGGAATGGGAAACAAAAGTCGACTGCTGAGTCGGAGATCAAGGAAGAAAAGATAAGCATCGTGGGTAAAAGCCGAACACCACTCTCACCATTAATCAGAGGTGGCCACAAGGTGAACTTGTCGGGCGATCTGCGAACAGAATTGCACACCCCTTCTGCGTGAGGCGATCCAAGGCGGGAGAAATGCGTGAATCTGTGATAATCTGCCGCCAATTCCCATGCAGAACGATGCGCTTGAGAGCGGGAAGGAAGCGACTGGAAAGAAAGTCGAAATGGCGATTGAGGTGCCTCCAATTATCGTCCAGAATGGCACACGGGAAAGCGTGGATTCCTACACACTGGATGGAGGATTGCTCGACGAGCAGTGCCTCTGTAGGTGGTGCCGTGAAGTTGATAAAGTAGTTGAAGACTTTTACCCCCGTGCATCCCCGAAGGAAGGGCGAGATCTGGTCTGTCATGTGGAAAGCAATGTTTCGTCCAAACTCAACCGTGCAGAGTTGACCACCGAATTGGAGCCACAATTCTTCCAATCCACCATGGTCTGCCGGAAAGTCGGCGACGACGTGGACGAGAGAAGGGAGCTCCCAACGCTTGATTTGCCACACAAACAAGGCGTTCACGCGCTTCAAGCGAAGTGTTGTCAGTGCTGGCAATCGTATTTTAGGGTCCAAGTGCATGGAGTTCATCCAAAACTCGCCGCCGAGAGCTAGAAATTGCAAGGAGGGGGCATTGCGAAGGACATCCGTCAAGGAATTGATGCCACCTGAACGTGCAGCATTATTATAGTGCCACCACTCCAGTCGCGTGAGGGAGGACAACGACACGATCTCTGCAGGGAATTCGTATCGCACAGAATAAGGGGGAGCTTCAAAAGAGGGGCGGGTCAGGGTTTTGAGAGAAGGGCAACTGCTGAGAATTTTAACGACGTCGTGGGTGTCGCCAGGCCTTTCTGTCGCAGTCCGAGCGTAAGGGAGTTCGAGGCGGTGGACAAATTTCCCAAGGGAGTGCCCCTGGAACGGCTCGTCATCTATGCGATGATGGTCTGCCAAGATTGTCTTGAGGTTCCCCAAGTCATGTCCAATCCGTACATCTTCGTAAAGAAAAACAATCGCAAGGGTGCGCCAGTGACGGCACACCTGGACGAGCGCGCGCTTGGTCTGTAGTGATTCATCGAACGTCTCTGACGAAGCGCGAAACGGCTCGTAGTATGGCGCTGGGTAACCACCCGAGGGGTAAGTTGCCCAACAAAAAACAATGATCCAAAGCTCGGGAGGTAACTGGCTGGGCATGCGGGAGTCAGAATGAAGTGGAGCGGATAAGCTAAGGTTCTATGTCACACGTGATCATTCAGCACGATATAAATCGATTAGAGTGCGTCAAAGCAGAAGCATGCGGGGACATGTGGTATCATCTTGTCGAGAACGAGATAAATAGGACGTGTAGGAACGAGGAAAATGGATAATATAGGGGGTGACAACAACACGAGAGGAAACAACTCGGCGGTCTCAGCGTCATTAAAAAAACGTCAAGTTCGTGGAGTGCATGGCAGGTGTCCAAAAGAGGTAGATGACAGAGAGCGATAGAGTAGATCCATCCACTATATGATCTGGAGATAATTCGATGGGGCAACTTGGAGGAGAGTGAACAAACAGTGGGTAGGGTGAAAGAAACAAGACTTACTGCCGACCGTTCCGTCTGTCTTCTTTGCCTGCCACCACTTGCCTTGCTTGTCGAGAATGTCAAGAATTTCGCCTTTGATAAAGGAAATTTCGTTGGGGTCGTCAGGGGAAGCGGTGTCTAGAATCTGTGTGAAAATCGCAGTAAGGAGTGAAATAGGAATACGGACATGCGTAGAGAGCCTTTGCCTTGTATGAATAAGATTCCTGTTCTTGTGCAACCTCGGGGGAGGGACTAGAGGCACTGAGTGTGGTGCCTGCACCGATACCAGCAGCGCCTGCGCCGATGAGGGGAGAGGTTGGGCCGGTGTTCGGATCGGGACTGGTGAGTTGACCAGGTGGGGGGATTGGAGTGCTGTGAGCGCTGCCAGGGGGGGCGGGGGCGGCGGGGCCAAGACTGCGAGGGGGAGCGCCGTCGATGCTACCGCCACCTACGAAGCTGTTTTGGCTCCTTACGGCAGCGGGGCCGATTGTACCTGGCATTTTAGCAGCGGGATCGTAAGGGATATCCTGGGAACCGATGCCTGCGCCGGCCGAGTAGTTCGCAGCGTAACCGTTTGAGGCCATGTGAGCGGAAGGGCCGCGGGTTCTGCGACGACGGGAGGGAGGGGAGAGACCACCTGTTCCGAGAGAGTTGAAGAGGTGGAGTGCGAGGGAGTCCTCCTCTGAAGTGAAGTAGAGGACCCAGAGGATGTCGACGAGAGTGAGGATGAGCCAGCCAGCAGCCATTGCATCGAGGGCTGCTCGACCGGAGAAGATGCTCTCGTTTACGCTGAGTACTGCGAAGACGATTGCGACTGCGCCAAAGGTGGATATTTGGAAACGATGCATTGCTATGGAGTCAGTTGCCAGGGTGTGGATGACTCCGAGGATGAGGAAGAGCTGGAGGAAGATGGCGAACCAGGGAACACCGACATTTCCGACTGTGAGAAAGGGGTGTGAGCGAGAGAGAGAGAGTGGAGAGAATGGAGGCAAGTACACTGGGCGGTTGCGATAGCTTGAGATATGAAAGCAATGAACCAAGCGAGCTGTTGGGTGGGGGTAAGAGGGATCGGGTTGGAGGTAAAGGGACGTACTACGGATAGAACGGTGGTGAAGAGGAAGAGATAGTGCGTTAGGATCGGTGTAAAGTCGAGTCCTTCGTTTCCTCGCGGAGGCATCTTTAAAGACGAGTCGTGCGAGTCAAACGTCGTCCTCCAATTTTTTTTTTTCACCCCCATCTCCTCTTCCCACGCTCCTTCATTCCAACCATGGTCACATCCGATTCCGATTCCGACCCTCTCCCCCCAGCCATGCCCAAGTCATCCACGCCCCGTCCCCGCACAGCGCCAGACACCCCAGAGCTCGCCCGTCCCCTCAACGTTACCGACGCGCTCAGCTATCTCGATGCAGTCAAGGTCCAGTTTCAGGACAAGCCCGACGTGTACAACCACTTTCTCGACATCATGAAGGACTTCAAGAGCGAAGTGTAAGTCCCGTCCTCGTCCCAGTCCCCCCTGCTGCATCCCCCCCCCCAGGATCGACACTCCCGGGGTCATCGACCGCGTCTCCATGCTCTT
>JBBPNO010000596.1:0-19152 GCA_038090915.1 Boletus eberwhitei
TGTGCAGATAAAGGAAGGAGACAAATAGAAAGGTGCCTTTGTCACACCAATTGGAGCATATGAGCCCACAGTAATGTATTTTGGAATGACTAATTCTCCCCCTACATTCCAACAGATGATGAACGGTATATTTAATGATATATATGTGGTCGTAATTATCTACATCAACGACTGTATGATATTTACATCAAACAAAATGGACAAAGAACATGAATAGGTAGTAAAAGAGGTTCTTCATTGCTTATGCAAGAATGACCCTTATGAAAAAGTACATCATGAACACATACATATCAACCTTGGTGATGGTAAGGCTTATGCAAAGAGCATGCAAAAGGGATTGGAGGTCACCAAGGGTCAAAACATGAGGTGAATGGACTTGAATGGACAGATAACAATTATGACAGGAGTGCAAATTAGTATTGCTCACCCTGTGATTGAAGGCAAAAAGAGCATGCAAATGGATGCCATTAATTTTCAATCATGAGTGGGGTATTTTGCAATTCGATAGTTTGATCAGTACTAATTGGCTAAAAATATAATGTGCTACTTGTTACATGAGCTGTATAGCTGTTGACACGTGACCATGTAATCCTTCTTGATCTACAACCAGCACCTTCCCAGTTCCCCAATTGTGTGGTCTGCAGGGTGTCGACTCCGATATGCCAAGGGAAGGCTTTGTTGCTACTCCACAGATGTAGCTCACTGTGCAGAAACCTGAATGTGGGTCAATACTTCTTGGGCACATGGCAAGTCAACCATGCTCTAGAGGGGGAGTGCCCAACTAAGAGCAATGGTACAAAGTACTGCACTTGCTATTACTGCAAATAGCAAGAGTAATGAGGAGATGGCTTCCAGATCTGGACAAGATCGAAGCGAGGCAGAACTTTGATAGAAGGTTGACTTTACACAGTAAATTAGTATATATCAAGGTTGGGATTTACATGAAAGAAGCATTGCTATATATAGTGTGAGAGGGCTTCAGGGCAGGCTAAGTATAAATACTAATCAGGATAGTTGAGATATGGTATTAGATCAGATCGGAAGAATTGGACTATAAGGCTATGCACAAGAAAACATAGCTGAGGAGAGGCTGTTCATATGAAATACAGTGAAATATGAAATGGTAGGAAATGAAGCATAGCCTAAGTACTGTGTCCATCACCTTGCGCAGCCTTGATGGTGATGTTAATGGTCGGAGTTAAGAAGGCATCGCCTTCAGCATTGGAGATCAAGGGGGTGTCGTGGAAATAATCCCCTACGTCATACAGGAGGTTGTTCTACAGAGAGGTGGACGGAATGTCGGTATGGAGGAAAAAATGAGTGTCCCCCTGGTTTATCGTAACACTACTGGTTACTCTTGTATACTTGAGCATTTTCAACTCACCTGATGAATAGAATCTGTGGGCTTCTCAACCATGTTGTGTTTCTGGTCTACTGGACCATAATGCTTTGACTGACAAATATAATGCCATTCCATGCAAATCCTGCATCAAAAACAATTGAGGAGTATATTATATGATATTCATACACTAAATCATGATACAATGGGAACAGGTCAAAATTTGACGTAAAATCCTTGAAGTGTTTCCTTTCAATGGACAAAGTAGACTTTTTTGGTATGGTAGTATCTAAAAAGGGGGTAGAAATGCAAAAAAAGAGTAGAGTATCTGGGGTCATGGATTGGCTTGTTCCCACTCATTTAAAACAACTACAAGGTTTTCTTGGATTACATAATTATTATAGACACTTCATAGAAGGTTTCACCAATATCACACGCCCCCTGAACAACCTTACCAAGAAAGATGTTCTATTCATATGGGGATCCAATCAACAAAAGGCGTTTGAAACCTTAAAGCACAAGTTCATGCGAGTGGAGACAGATGCCTCAGATGTTGCCATGGGAGCTGTGCTCTCAACTTTATGTGATGACAGTAATTGGAGGCCAGTAGCCTTCATTTCACATTCCTTTGATAGCACAGAGCACAACTATCCTATTTATGACAAAGAACTTTTAGCTGTTATCAGGGCACTAGAAGAATGGTGTCATTATTTAATAGGTCACACCCAATTTGAAATATGGACTGACCACAAGAATCTAGAATATTGGAAGAAGCCTCAAACACTCAGTGGTCGACAGGCTCAATGACTTTTCCAAGAATTTAATTATGTTTTTGTTTATAAACCAGGTTCAACCAATGGATGAGCAGATGCTCTATCTTACTGACCAGATTATGAAAATGCAGTCTCAGATCATAATACAAACATTACAGTTCTATCACCCCCAGTTTTTATTAATTCTATGTCCATTTCTTCAAACTTCTTACCAGAATTAGAATCTATTTCTATTTCTCTTGGCGTTGACACTATAAATGATTTCACCTTTGATTATAATATGAATATTTTCAAAAATAACAAAAACAAAATTTTTGTACCTAAACAATTATGTACTTGTCTCATAACCTTGTGCCATGATTCACCTATCACAGGTCATGGCAGACATTCAAAAACTATACATACTCTCACTCACTATTTCTCATGGCCAGGAGTCACTAAAGACGTTAAAGAATATGTAAATCACTGCCAAGTGTGCACCCTCATGAAGGGTGAGCAAAAAGCACTGGCAGGAAAACTTTTACCTCTTTCCGCTTCCAAACACCCCTGTGAAGGTTTATCTATAGACTTTATAATGGGTTTACCTGAACCACAATCATTCATGGCAATTTGCATTATTGTTGATTGTTTTTTAAAGAAACAGTCTTTATTCCCACTTACAATACATGTTCTTTGTTGTACTTAGCAAAATTATTTAGAGACAATATTTGGTGCATACACAGACTTCCTTTGACTATAGTCTCCAATAGAGGACCACAATTCATGTTGACCTTTATCAAGAATCTATGCAAACTCCTTGGTATAGCTCAAAAGATCTCAATGGCCTATTATCCACAAACAGATGGCCAAATGGAGCGCATTAATAGAGAACTAGAACAATATCTCTGCACTTATGTTGAAAAGAAACAGAATCAATGGGTCAATTGGCTCGAAATGGCACAATTCTTCCACAATAATACTGTCACCACAGCCATCAGAGAAATTCCTTTTAACCTTACACAAAACTATGCACCTTGCATGGGATTCAAAGGAAAATTCTCAGGCTTTGCGGAAAAAGTAGGTTGAGCTCACAAAGAGATAGAGGAAATGCTAGTAGAAATAAGAGAAAAGATGATAAAAGCATCAGAAAAGAAATGTTCGGATGCACCAGAATACATAGTCGGACAACAGGTCTGGCTCTCAACTAATAAACTCAATCTCCCATATATGGCAAAGAAGCTCACACAAAAATGAATCAGACCATATAAAATCACTAAGATCCTTCTAAACACTGTAACTCTAAACCTTCCAAATAATATACGAATATATTCCATGGTCAACATTTCTCACATCAAATCATACCGGGAAACATTACCAGGACAACCTAAAGTCTGTCCCGAAGTGATTGAAATAGACCAGGAAGGCGAAGAACAATTTGAGATAGAGTGCATCGCCGCGTCTAGAATGAAGAACTGGAAGCTGAAATATCTAGTTCATTGGGCAGGATATGATGAAATAGATAGAACATGGAAATCAAGCAATATCATCAATACAGCTCCAGATGCTGTTGTAGATTTCTACAAGAAAAACCCATCAGCCCCTAGAAAACTATGAGGCCACATCACTTCTGCATTCCAATCTCTTTTCTCTCCATTCAAAAACCTTACCTCTACTAAACAAACCATGACTCGCCTGGAATTCAAGTCATAAAAAGGAGATAGTGTTATAATATGAATATTTTCAAACTTTTCCATTGCTCATTCTTTATCTATAAAGTCACATAATCAACACTACGTGATCATGAGAACTATTATATAATAAGTCACGTGACAAAGTCTAGACCCATATCACATGGCATAATACATGTAATTAATCTCCATTCTTTTCACACCTTATCTTTTCACATGCTCATTTCTGTCTTTTCACTCTCATGAGCACTTCTACTATCTATCCTACTATAGTAATTAATCACATACACTGCTTGGTCTGTGTGCACATCCTGTACATATAAAAGATAGACACTTCAATGACTGGTACCCCAGTCGAATGCATTTTGCTTACTTGCTAGAGTCATTGCCTTGGCCTTTGGTCATTGTAGGCTGCAGTTGGACAGATAAGACCCACATACCCTCTACTTCCATTGAGTCAGGACTTGTGTAGCCTGCGACATAGCCCAAGCCTTGTGGAAGCTTTGCATTAAGGACATATAGTGTCATAACACTCACCCACCTTTGTCCAGCCCTCTTCTATGCCCTTACTGCACCCAAGGCTCCCTCAATCACTTCACATAAATGGATACTGCTGATGCCTGAAAATGTGCCCTTACCGTGGGTGTCGTGGGCAAACTCTTGGCTGCCCATTGAAATGCTGGCAGGAGCACTAGCAGATGGA
The DNA here is from genome assembly GCA_038090915.1 of Boletus eberwhitei. Classification (NCBI taxonomy): domain Eukaryota; kingdom Fungi; phylum Basidiomycota; class Agaricomycetes; order Boletales; family Boletaceae; genus Boletus; species Boletus eberwhitei. The sequence goes on from JBBPNO010000596.1 coordinate 4,483, forward strand.
TGTCAGAGAGGGCATAAATCATGTACAGCAGGCTAATTGATTGGCGACACATGACAGATAATCTGTTGATGTCGCATACTTTTCTGTTAGGATTTATCTCTTCCATCCTTTCCCCCCCAAGTCTGGGTTGTTCATTCTGCTCGTTGTGGTAGGTCCATTTAAATTAGTCAGGTTTGGCTTACATTTATTGCATGTACATATACTGTCTCTGATATGTGACTAGTGGCCCAGTTTTGATATACTCATTCCTCCCCATCTCCTAGTCCAATCGAGATCTTCGGGCAGGAGCAATTTCTTGGGTTGCAGCATGGCAAGTCCTCACATTATCTTCCTGTCTTTCCTTTCCACCCTCTCTCAACCCTCTTAATCATGTAGAAACCTTAAGTATTTAGGATTGAGCACCTTCTTGATCACAGAATTTGACGCAACTTCTGGGTTCTTGGGGCCACTTTGTCTGCTGGTAAGCTGCAGTGGAGGAAGATGGGTGAGCTGCTGCCTCACTAGGGAGATTGTCTGCCTGTTCTGGGCGATTTTCTTGGGTGTGACAAGTTTCAACCTGAGCTCCCAACTTGAATGAAATTGTCGACCCTGGCAGTTCACTCTGCACAGGGTCAGGATCCACTAGCCATCGTCCCTTTGATGTAGGCTCCTGAAATTCCAAAGGAACAGCATCAAAGCCCAGAAATTATTACTATGGCACCTCATGTAAGGGACAAAAAAACATCCTGAACACAGCATGATGTCTGCGCATTTATTTCCACTGCATTTTTGTGCACACCATGCCTTACTGTGCTGTTGATGTTGAGTAATTTGCAACTGCACTTGCCACCAACCCAGTGTATTTTTCATAAACCTGTGTTGCAGTTTTCATTACAATGCATTATAGGCAATACAGACAGAGGGGATGGCACTCAGTCCTCAGGGGCGTAGTATTAAAGCTATGCTACAGAGTCAATCAAGTGGAGTTCATCTCCAAGCCCACTTCACCCAATACAATCAGGTGCATCTATGACGCACCAATGTTGATGGCTCCTCAAAGACCTCAGTCACACAATTCTCCTGCTTTAGTGAGATATCTAGAATGCAGCAGGTTTGACTTGGAACTGTTAGGGTAGTTGGAGTTAGGTTCTTCCTGACAGGATGTTAGTGAACTCTGGCAGTTGAAATCACCAGAATGGCATGATTTGCAATTCTTGTATTCACCTGGGTGGGCTGTGAGGGCCACCCTTGCTTACTTGCTCTGGCTCCTCCCATTTCACCCCGCCCCACCCCACCAGGGCACCTGTGTATCCATGCAGATACGCCTCAACCAACATGCCTGCCTCACCCCTCCCCTTCCAATGATACAAGGGAGATATCCAGAGTCACTGCACAAGATGGTGTCCTCTGCTGACCTCAGCTAAGCTGGAAGTGAGGTCACTATGCCAGTATGTTTTATCTTCCATGTAGATCGCCCCTGATGGCTATGCAATTCCAAGTGAGCTAGATCACTGGTGCAGGCTAGGAATGTGAAAGGGGGTTCAGGAGGAGACCTTGACCCAATACCACCAATTTCCTAGACTGCCCTGCCTTTGCCACCCAATGTACCTGGCTATAGGGAAGAATAAAGGACAAAGTAAAGAACATCCCATTACTACTTAGGAGCCCAAGTATGTCAAATACACTCTGGTCTTTCTCCACACTAAAAGTTACCTCAAGGACACATTCAGAAACCTCAAATCTTTGATCACCTGGTGCCTGCACTATGTACTGTAGTATATTGCTTCATGTTCTATGCCAATAAATCTGTGATGTAGAAGATATTATATGCAGTGGGAAAGCAGAGGAAAGGCTATACAACCCTATGATTGGAGATGTTACCATTTTTGAAACCCAATATACGAACTTGCACCACACTTTCTAATAAGGAGTGATGGTGGATGAGCAGATGAGGAGATTGCTCTTGATGATGAGAGCAAGAGTAGGCGAGGCGGGAGAGGATGATGACGGGGTCTGCACAGCACACCTGCCAGAGCGGGGAGGTGGGGAGGCCAAGGATGAGTGAGGGTGGCAACACGTGGTGACTGTTGTGTACTCTCAGGCAGACCAAGAGTGCATGACGGACACCAGATGATGGTCCTGATAAGGCAAGCTCTACAGGGCAAGGGTGAGTGAAGGTGGCCATGTAAGATGCAACGGCGGTTTGGACCAAAACAGAAGCAGTGAAGGCAAGAGCAGGCAGTGGGTGACAGAGGCCTGCAGTTAGCTCATCTATTTGGATGATGGAAGGGGAAAGAGTGAGCAGCAGGCACGTATACCTTGGAATGCAGATGAGAGTGGCCAGGGTGAGAACAGGCGGGTGCCTACATGCATAAGGCTCAGAGAAGAATCATACAAACAGAAGGCTGACACCTTAGAGGCCAAATACTTGGGGCATATAAAACTAGCCTCTAGGTTATCTATAGGTGCCATGGGGGTGCCGCTTTAGGTGGGTTGGGAAGGAAAGAGGCAAGTAGGCAGTTGATGTGTTTTACTTAAGAAGAACAAGGAGAGAAGAGGGAAGATTTCTGGTGTGAGAACATACTGAGGTGCCAGGTGCAGATATGGTATATTCTGTGACATCTGAGTGAGCAGCATTGGGTGTAGGAAGTGCCACCCTGAGTTCAAGTTGCAAGAGCTATAATGGTTACTTGGCGGATGGGAAAGAGGGTCAAGTGGCATTTGGTGACTGCAGGAACTGCCAGGTATAAATTGTACATCAGGTCAGAGGAGAGGTCATTGCACAGGCGCTGGAAGTTCTGGGAAAGAACTTCATTAGAGAGGTGGATTTGGCTTTCCGATTCTGATTCTGAGGAACAAAGGGTGAATGATATGTCTCAAGAGGGTTGCATTGGACTTCATTGGCACAGGGGCTGGATTGGACGTGGCTGCATCTCTGGAGGAGTGGCAGGGAAGCTCAATGTTGTGATGAATGGGCCCACCTGTGGAGATTGACCAAGGAGATTGGAGTGTGACAACCCCAGGTGTGTGGACCTGGCAGGGGAGATGGATCCCTTTGCATTTTCCCTTCTTTTTGACCTCACAGAGGCAGCATGCTGCCCACCTAATTGTGCACCTAACCACATGCCCAGCTGACAAGGGCATGGATTAGTGTACAAGTGCACCTCAAGTGATTCTTAGGGGTGTAGAGCCCTCAGCTTGGCAGGTGGCCTGGTGGAGAATTCAGTCAGTGGCTGGAACATATCCTCCAAGGTAAGAGAAGACAGAAATGAATAAATCACTCGATAATTGTAGAAGCAACATATTTGTAGTTTCATGGGCAGTCAAGCATGCCCTGGGATTGTTTGGTTACCAGTGACTTGCCTCCAGTAGGTGGGCAGGGGTAATTGAACAGGTGATGGGAAAGTCACCCCAGATTGAAGAAGATAGAAAATGTGACAGAGACATTTTACCCACCAAAGCAAAGAGTGTGGGGCTCATGCTGTTTGGGGGATGTGCCAGAATACTCTAGGTGTGAGCTGTTCTGTCAGGTGGGCAATTTGACTGGTGGGTTATATAACCCACCACAGGCCTCCTCCATTGGGCCTGCTTATAAGCATGTTTTCAAATGCTGGGGTTTCACCAAGCCTTCACCTACCCACCTGGCATGTCACTTGCATTTTCAGGCAAGGCATCAAAGCATGGAATGGTGGAGGTTGATGAGGATCATGCTGGGCTGGAGGTTTATGAGGTGCTTAATATTCCTGCAGCTTCACCCGAAAGCCACATTTATCATGGCCAACACTGGGCTACAGCCAAGCACAACCAAACTAGTGAAATGTTTCAATTTAACCACAGCATACAAAATATGGCCAGGTGTTATTTCACCCTGGACGGTTTTTCCTTCATTGCTAGGTCGTAGGCAGACATTTTGCTGCCCAAAAGATGGCTTGTTTTCACCCACTGTGCCCACACAAGCCGCATGTCATCTTTCATTGCCTGCAGCTGGCCCCAATTCTCCTTTAACTGATTAATTAAGTCCTGCTCCATAGCATCCAGCATCCAGGCATTCCTCTCATCCAAAGGGAACCAATTTATTGGCCAAGTTCCCTAAGCTTCATCAGCGCTGGTTTTGATGAAAATGAAGGAGATTGCCACATTTCAATATTGCCTGTGTGAATCAACTAAGGCCAGCAGCTGGATGGGCTCTGAAGCAAACCTGCTGCTTTCTACATTCCCAGCAGGGGATCAAAAACTTTCCTTTTAAATTCACAATGCCCAACAATAAACCAGCAACCACCCTTGTGTGGCTGGCTTTCTGGCAGCATATGATACATAGAAGCTTCAGAAGACTCTGAGTCAGGTCAACATCCACTCTGTGAGATCAAGCCATGCACTGAAAGCTGCAGATGTCCAATTGTCATTCTTGATGGGAAAATATGGCGCTCCTAACCCCCAAAAAATCAATGCTGCTCAGTATTCAAAATGCGCAAAATGTCATCATCAGGCATGCACGATTTTTTTCGGACTTCAGACAGGGGGAAAAGCAGGCAGTACACATGCGAGATGCTACAAAGTACTAATAGAGCAGCCTATTCAGCATCAATTGGGCTGAGGAGTGGGTCAGCTGGGCACCTAACCATCTAGTGGTCTATAAATTTTTTTTTTTTTTTCCTTGTTTATCATGCTATGAGGTGAAGACCTTTTGCTGGACAATGCTTGCAGGAAAAATATGTGGGTGCATCTATGTGAAGTGGGAGCTTGAGTCATCATCACTAAGAGTGAGGAGGTTGTTTCAGCAGTACAGCGTAGGTAGCAGTACAATAATAAGGTATGAAAATGTAAATGTAAATGTAAATGTAAATGTAAATGTAAATGTAAATGTGGGATGGAACAACGATAGGGAGTAGAATGGTGCTTGGAAGCTACAGCGTTTCTTAGCTTCCATCCCTGTTTTTAGAGGGGGTGAGGTAGCCAAACGTGTCTGTTCAATGAACAGTTGTGCATAGGTACTGTAGAGCATATTTGATGCATTTGGAGTCACTAAAAAGCACTGCCAGATCTCTCACCTTCTCCTTTACTCCCCCTCTAACCAAAATTGTTGCAGTTTGTAGCAGGGGCAGTCTAGTAATAAGTGAGTGATGGTGTCACATCGTTCCTCTTGGCAGTTAGGGCCAAACAGAAAGGATGATTTTTTGATGTGGCATGGGTGTTTGTTGAGTGGGGCATGTCCAGACCGGAGTTGGAATAGCACTGCTGCATGACATTTCAGGAGTTTATTAATTAGTTTGAGGACCTTATCTGATGGGAGAGTTGGGTCAATAGCAGTTGTGGTTATGAAGCAGGAGGAAGTAGAGAGTGTCTTTACAACTGTTTTTGATTTTTGCTGTGGTTTGCTGTTTTGTGATGGACTTGGTTCTTAGAAATTGCTTGAGGGCGTCTCCAGGGCCTTTCAGCTATGAAATCATGCTTATGTGGCCCTCACAGTCCAATCTCCAATGCCTTGAAATGCTGGGCCACATTCTTGTAAGGTGGCAGGCTCTTTCCGTCCAACCAAAAATGGCCCATTCCTCCAGAGATCAAAGATATGTCAGTGCAGGCAGATGATTTTTGGAGTAAAAAATGAGACCGCACTTGATGTTGAGGGGGCTGTATGCCTCATGAGGTAGTAGCATTGTTGGCCAGCTGGAAAATGTGGAGAGGGAGTGAGGGCTTGTTTTCAGCCTGTGCCAATAGTCTGCAGCATATTTTTTGGGAATCGAGTCAGCTTTTGAAGTAACACTTGCAAGGGTTGAAACATTGGTGGTGATAGGGGCTTGGTAGTAAGCTCTGATAATGAATTTGGCACCACACAGTTTGGGCATTTGCAATCCCAAAGTTCTACATGCCAGAATCAGATTGCATCACCATCAGGATAACTAGGAGCTGCATAAGATGGCATGAGTCATAAGAGATGTGAAAAGACCCACCTCATGTTCTGCTATGGTGGTCAAATGATACAACAAACTCAACTGTGGGTTTTAGTTAGAATGCCAAATCTTCATTCACAAAATATGCCTTGAAAAGGCTCAATGCCTGAATGTCAGCCATAGATTGTACTGATCAACTCTCCAGATATTATTGACCAATTGGACTCATGCTGCCTCACAAGCTCAGGCTCAATCTGGTGAATTACTCTCACCCTACACTTCTAATTACCATAGTGTCTTGAGCCCAACAAATGCCATGACTGGGAATCAAATGGGATCACACTTATCAGGGTATGTACCAACATCCCACGCTCATGAAAGATGCTTCTCATTTCCTGTGAACCTGCCTGAGGGTACATTGCTCCTAGGCTGGGCATAAGGGGTCAGATGATTGCTACAGCATGTTATGATTAACATAGAAGATACCTATTTTTCCCTTTAGACCAACATTCCCTCCACCTCACTATGGAATGACCTCCTATACAATGCAGGGGATTATTTCCACGACGCTCCTTTGACCCCCAATGCTGAAGACAGTACCTTCTAAACTCTGATCATCCACATCACCACCAAGGCTGTGCAAGGCAATGACCACAGCACTCTGGCTATGTTTCATTTCTTCATATTTCATATTCCACTATATTTCATATGGACAGCCTCTCCTCGGCTATGTTCTCTCATACATAGCCTCATAGTCCAATTCCTCCCCAATGTGATCTGATACTGCCTCCATTATCTCAATTAGTATTTATATTCAAACCTGCCCTGAAGCACCCTCAAACTATATATAGTAGCACTTCTTTCATGTAAATCCCTAACCTTGATATACACAATTCACTGTGTAAAGTCAAACCCTATCAAAGTTCCACCTTGCTTCAATCTCGCTCAGATCTGGAAGCCATCTCTTCGCTCATCTTTCTATTTGCAGTAATGGTAAGCTTGGTACTTTGTACCCTCACTCTTAGTAGGGCTCATCCTCTATAAGCACCGTTGGCTCGCTGTTTGTCCAAGTAGCATTGGCCCACATTTGGGTTTCTGCATAGTGAGCTACATCTGTGGAGTAGTGACAAAGCCTTTCCTTGGCATATCGGAGTCAACGCCCTTTGGACCATGCAATTGGGGAACTGGGAAGGTGCCGATTGTAGATCAAGAAGGATTATACAGTCACGTGTCAACAGTTACACAGGTCGTGTAACAAAATATCAAGGTTATCCTTCCCTTAGTACTACCAAGTCTAAGGCAACCCTTGGGTCTACAGGTGTAGACACTCTCTCACCACTATTTGACGAATCAATCTCTCCGCCCTCTTAGGACAAGACCCACTGTTCTCAGAAGAAGAAGAGGCTATACCAACACATGCTTCAGATTCATTAGACACATCTTTCTCCAAAAGAATCAGATCGTTTCAGGATTAACAAGACTATTATAACCAAGACCCTCGAGACCATTCATTTTCCTGTCCATCTCAAACTCTAGGTTTACCTGGTGGTCTCCACTCTCAATCTGCGACCCCATCGGAAGATCCCACCCCTCTGCCACCCTCGGAACCGGAACCGATCAACGTAGATTCCTAAGAGGACATAGATCTATTCACAGATCACCTGGATCACCCACCAAGTGATGATGAAGATGATATGGTTGAATACAAAACAGCACTACCTGAAGAATGGAATGGAGAATGCGAAAATGCTAAGAGATGGCTCTGAGCAATGGAAGGGTACTTCGCCCTCCATGATAACATGCCAGTAAAAGTCAAGAAGCATACGCTCCTGAATAGGATGTCAACAGAGAAAGAAAAGGGGTTTTCAGAAACTTGGCTCACCAAGCTAGTGGACGACTAGGTGTCCAAATCAGAGAAAACCTATGAAAAGATAAAGCAGGCCTTTGCGGTCTCCTTTTGCTCATACAACAATACCGACAATGCTTGTGTAAAGCTTGCCGGCCTCAAACAAAGACACCTAGGAGGGAATTTCAACAAATTTATATCTCAGTTCTCCTTACTGGCCGTAAGGTCAGAAGTACGAGACAAGAAGACCCTCCTAGAATGGTTGTTATGAGGAGTTAATGACAAAATTGTTACAAATCCATATTTTAACATATTCTTTTTCACATCACATGATGGTGTGAACGTCACATGACTCAATCACATGACTATGTACATCTTCTCATCACATGACATGGCCTAGACCATGACATCATAACACATGTATTTAATCTCTGTCTTAAACCTAGAACATTCCACTTCTCTTTTTAATTACCATGTAGCCTAGAACATTACAAACCTATGACGTCACTATGACATCATCATACCCTTGACCCTACATACCTTACACACAGACCATTAGTAAACACAATCAAACATGTATCAGTAGTATATATGCCTGAATGTCAATGCCCCAAGAACTCCAGTCAAGTTCTTGTTGGGTTTCCCCATAATCTCTTGTCTCTATTAAGCAAGCCTAGTGTTTGTGTGACTGTGTCCTTTGTTAGGATTTGGGTTGGCAATATTAGAACTTGACTGCATCATCTCCCTTGCACAAACACCTCTCCAGAACACTACACGCGGCCCCTAGCATTAAAGGGATACAGCTGGACTCCAGGCTTAAGGAGGAAAACCTTTTACTTCTCTCACCACTTGGCACTTTTGCTTTTTACATACGCCGGCGCACTAGAGCGTCTGAAGGGACTTAGCTATCTAGGGCGGTCCAGAGGTAGCCTCGAGCGGCTTGAACGTGTTTAAACACTGCCTCACCAACCCTTACTTCTTTTGGGAAAATGTTCCCGTGTCCACGTGAGGCACATTTGTTTACATATGCACTCTTCTCTGGACAAAAGAGCAGTCTTGTGCCTGTCCTCAGAAAGAGTTACATACAATACAATACAAGGTGTATGTTGGGAAGGTCATTGACCTGAGTACAGTTGGCTTTAACGACACTCACATAAGGAATTGCTGAGTGGGCCAACATTTTATGCACTACCTAGCCTACATAACCTTCAAGCTTCACGAAGAGTTGGAGATCGGCTACAAAGATGTGCTCATTGAGGAGGAGTATATTGACCCCAACGATCACCCCATCACTCCATACAAAGAGATCAAGCAAGAGAAGCAGGACAACTCCTACATTTTAAACGACATCTACACATCCGACTGGTTCCCGGAACCATTCCCAGGACCACTCCCTTACATCTGAGACCCAAAGTCACCCCTTCAAGCATTTGCTGTTCCCCAAGACAGAAAACTCAAAGAAGAATTAAATCAAACTGTGGTCACTGAGCAAATCGAGCATAGGACTCTTTGACCCTGATATACCCTCAGGAAGCCAAACCGTCTCCCCATCCTCATCTCCATGGTTACAAGGAATGGCAAGCAACGAGGAACTCACCGACCTCATCATGCAGCTGCAGCGCACAATAGTGCAGCTCCAACAAGACGTCCAAGACACAAATGATCGTGCCAGGACAGCAGAATTGGCTGCTGCCCAACCTCGAGCAGAGGTCAAGATAACAAAGAAAGTCGAGGTAGTCCCCAACCCTGGACTATATGGGGGGTCCTACGAAAAATTTGACGAATGGTGGATCAAAATGGGGGTCTACCTGAACGTGAATGAAGACATGTTCCAAACCAACAAGGACCGCTGCATTGCAGTCTGGTCAAGAATCGGTGTCAAAGACAGTGCCGACAAGTACAGAGCTGGCCAATGGGCTAAAAACTAGCTCTACAAATATCTTCCTCAAAATGCCCTCTTCTGGCCAGACCAAGACCAAATGGTCAAAGAAATAAAAAAGAGGCTCAAGCCAGGCCTCGAAGTCGACATGGCATTGTAGAAACTCAACATCCTAAAACAAGGTCCATGTGAGAGGACTGAAGATTTTCTCACAAAATGGCTAGCCCTATATGAAAGGGCAGAATGCAGAGACTACATGGATGTATGGCTCCTAGAAAACAACACCCATGAGGACATAATAAGGCATATCTACGCCAATGGCCAACAAAGGGGAAATGTCTGAGATTACATAAAAGTAATCAAGGAACAAGGAAACAACCTCAAGGCCTTCAGCATGAGGAGTAACCAGGGGCGCATCTGGAGAAACATGTGAAACCAAGGACAAGCCAAGTCTTCTTTAGAGGCTCACACATATGGAGGATGAGGGGAGCCGATGAACATTTCCATGGCAAGTAAACCGCTAAAATGCTTCAATTGCCAAGGTCCTCACATGGCAAAAGATTGTAAGCAGAAAAAAAAGCAATGCACCCAGTGCAACTTCCTTGGGGGAGGGCATTCTCGAAGGTGCAGCAAATATCGCAATGTTAGAGCGACTCAATCTGGCAATTCGGACTTTGAGGAGGAGAGCAGCCCAGCTCCAATGGATAAAAGAATAAAGGCCCTGGAAGGCATGGACTTTGATGCCATGAAGACCTACTTCTACGATCTCCATACAATGGAGAAGGAAAAAGGAAAAAGCAACTGAATGAATCAGGTGTTCAGTTGCTAATGAACAAAGGACTGCAGCCTGATGCAGTGCTCGGCCAAAATAGCTACAAATATTTAGAAGTAGAATACGAAGAAGAAGAATATGAATTCTTCAACTCAAAAGATACTTCGGACATAGAATCAATAAGTAGTAGTACCTCTACCGAAACAGGGTCTCATGAAAGTGAGCTTGCTGCATGGGAATGCAGGCTTAATTCCATTAAAAATAAAAACCAAAAAATTACATACGAACAAGGAGTAGAAAACCCCGATCGGATCTTTGTAAGATCTGTAAAGCAAAAACTTGAAATTTGTCTGGACATCGACATCGCTCCAGCCACAGACAAAAGAAAAATGATGTCAACAAGGGCACTTCTAGATAGTGGAGCAAATGGCATCTTCATAGATAAGGCATGGGTTGCCTTCCACAAAATCCCTACCAAAGCTCTCTCGAAACCAGTTCCAGTTTATAACGTTGACGGAACCAAAAACTCAGCCAGCTACATCACACATTATGCCGAAATAGTAGTTGACTACCAAGGACACTGAGAGAAAGTAGAAGCTGAGGCGACAGATCTGGGATGAAATCCCATGATCCTTGGATATACATGGTTGATGAAACACAACCCTGAAATCGACTGGCAAACTGGCGCTGTCAAACTCACAAGATGTCCACATTCCTTAGATCCCTAGTGGAAAAGGAGATAAACGATATGCCTTATACATATAGAAGGCTAAAAGTGGTGAGAAACAAAAGGAGAAAAAGCAACTCACAGTTGAAGAGATGGTATCCCTAGAATACCATAAATACCTCGACACGTTCACGAAAAAGAGTAGTGAACAAATGCCTCTCAGGAAACCATGGGACCACGCCATTGACATGAAAAAAGGATTTAAACCTAAAAAGGGTAGATTAATTCCCCTTTTCCCTACTGAACAACAAGAAGTATTGGATTTCATCGATGACCAATTAAAAAAGGGTTACATAAGACCCTCTAAATCTCCACAAACATCTCCTGTATTCTTCATACCGAAAAAGGACAATAAGAAATGCATGATACAGAACTACCAATATCTAAATGAACACTCCGTAAAGAACAATTACCCACTTCCCTTAATAGCACAACCGGTAGATAAGCTAAAAGGGGGGAAACTATTTACAAAAATGGACCTACGTTGGGGATACAACAATATCTATATTAAGAAAGGAGACGAATGGAAAGCAGCCTTCATCTGCCACTGAGGTTCTTTTGAACCCTTGGTGATGTACTTCGGATTATGTAACTCCCCTGCTACATTCCAAATGATGATGAACATTATCTTCCATGACATGCAGGCAGTCATCATCGTTTACATCAATGACATACTTATTTTTACGGACAACAACGAAAAGAGGCACGACGCTATAGTACTCAAAGTACTAAAGAGGCTTTCCGAGAATGACCTCTTCATAAAGCCAGAAAAATGTGACTTCAAAGTAAAGAAGGTTAACTTCCTCAGCATGGTTGTATTGGAGGAAGGAATAGAAATGGAAAAGGAGAAGATGGACACTATACAGTCTTGGCCCACACCCAAAAACGTAAAAGACATGTGAAGCTTTTTAGGCTTAGTGAACTTCTACCGAAGATTTATTAAAAACTTCTCAATGAAATCTTGACCTCTCAATGATCTCACCAAGAAAGATAAAGCTTGGTGCTGGACGGACAAAGAACAAATGGCATTTTATATGCTAAAGAATGCCTTCATCATGGCACCAATACTCACCTATCCAGATAACACAAAACATTTAGGCTCAAGTGTGATGCATCGGATTTCACAACTGGTGCCATACTATCTATAGAAAAAGAAGACAAATGGCACCCTGTGGCGTTTTCATCCCACAGCATGTTGCCAGAACAACATAATTATATGATCGCCAACAAAGAAATGCTGGCCATTATCTTGGCACTCGAACAATGGAGACATTACCTAGAAGGTACAAAGGACCAATTCAAAATCTGGTCTGATCATGCAAACCTCCAATATTTTATGAAATCGCAAGATTTAAACCGCCAACAAGTGAGATGGGTGCAATATCATACAATTTAATTATGTACTAGTAAAGAAGCCTGGTGCCCAAATGGGAAAGGCCGATGCGCTCTCACAAAGAGAAGATCATGCCATAGGAATTGAGCATGACAACAAGGGCATAATGGTTATACCCAAATCATGTATTTGTTCTGCGAACGAAGTCATTAATATAAAAGGAGAGGAAAAGAAGTTGATGGAAAGCATCTGGCATGCACAAGCGAAACTGATGGAAGGCAAACCAAAGGGTTCAGTCCTATCAGATGAAGGACTAGTGATGGTAGATAAAAAAATCTACATCCCAAATGAAAACGGACTCCGATCACACGTTCTTAATTTATATCACAACTCCACCTTGGCCAGACATGGTGGCACAGAGAAAACTTACAAGTTAATCTCACGCTACTATACCTAGGAAGGTATTATAATGGACATTAAAAGTTATTGCTCCCGATATGAAAGATGCGCTTGGATGAAGCTGACAAAAGTCGCACCAGCTGGGAAACTGGTGCCTAACCCTATCCCAGAAGGTCCCTGGCAGGACATATCAGCAGACTTTACAATGGATCTCCCCATGTCAAATGGCTTTGACAGCATCCTCATGGTAATAGACTGTTTTAGCAAAGAAGCAGTATTTATTCCCACGACCAAAATGATAATGGCTCTGGGCATGGCAAAACTATACCATGATAACGTATGAACGACACACGGACTCCCACGTTCCATTATTTCAGACCATGGACCACAATTCTCTGCCCAAGTAATGAAAGATCTGGCTAAGATGTTGCAGATCGATCTCAAAATGTCAACCGCGTTCCACCCACAAACAGATGGACAAACAGAATGGGTCAACCGAGATCTCCAGCAGTATCTCAGACTATTCACGCCAGAGAAGCAAGGACAATGGTCAGAATGGCTTGCGCTGGCGCAATTCTCATATAATAACAAGGTTCATTCTGCAACAGGCAAGTCGCCGTTTGAAGTCACACGCTCCTATGCCCTATGCATGGGAATAGAACCATTAGACACAAAGGCTCCGGCAGCCAAGGACTTCTCCCACAACTTCACTCAAACGTTAGAGCAAGTCAAAGAAAACTTAGAAAAGAAACAAAAACAGATGAAGGCACAGGTGGACAAGAAGAGATCCATAGCCCCTATTTATAATGCAGGAGACAAGGTCTGGCTTTCAACGGAAAACCTTAACCTTTGAAAAACGCGCCAATCACATAAATTAACCGAATGATGGCTGGAACCATATCAAGTGGTGAAAATGGTTGGAACGAATGCGGTTGAGCTAAAGCTCCCTTCTTCCATGAAAATTCACCCTGTTGTAAATATTAGTAGGGTAAAACCTTACAAAGAATGGCTAAACAGACAGCCAGTATATAAACCTGGACTGGTACAGGTGACCAACGAAGGGCAAGAAGAATACGAGGTTGAATATGTAGTAGACGCTCGTCTAAAAGGGAACCGCATGAAATTTCTCATTCACTGGCAAGGCTACAGTGACGAAGATTGAACCTGGGAACCCGAAAAGAACCTCTCATCGGTGAAGGATGCCATAACAGACTTCTATAAAAGAAAACCCCATGCACCTCAGAAGCTAAGGATGCTTCGCAAATCTTTCGATTTCTTTATTTAAACCTTATGAAACATACACCAAACCTATTCCTATTTGGTCTCGCCTGGAATGTGAACCATAGAAGGGGGTAATGTTACAAATCCATATTTTAACATATTCTTTTTCATATCACGTGATCGTGTGAACGTCACATGACTCAATCACGTGACTACGTACATCTTCTCATCATGTGACATGGCCTAGACCATGACATCATAACACATGTATTTAATCTCTGTCTTAAACCTAGAACATTCCACTTCTCTTTTTAATTACCATGTAGCCTAGAACATTACAGACCTATGACATCACTATGACATCATCATACCCTTGACCCTATATACCTTATGCACAGACCATTAGTAAAGACAATCAAACATGTATCAGTAGTATATATGCCTGAATGTCAATGCCCCAAGAACTCCAGTCAAGTTCTTGTTGGGTTTCCCCATAATCTCTTGTCTCTATTAAGCAAGCCTAGTGTTTGTGCAACCATGTCCTTTGTTAGGATTTGGGTCGGCAACAAAAATTGCTGAGCAACTTGCCCAATCTGACATACTCACTAAGCCACACTTCACCATGG
>JBBPNO010000597.1:0-19108 GCA_038090915.1 Boletus eberwhitei
AACGGCGCCGCCTCTCGCCCAGAGATCTCCCCAGCGGCATCAAGCCAGAGCCGATCACAATCAAGGTTCCACCCCTCCGCCGAACCTCAAACCCACCTCGCTTAACATCCCGACGCCAAGCGGCGCCTACCCGTCCCCCAGCCCAGAGTAAGTCGTTTGACTCCACCCTTCCAAAATCTGACCTCAATTCCCCTGAAGAAATGGACGCCGTCGTCATTACTCGTCGCAAAACGATTCCACCCGCGTCAGCGACCACCCCCTCAGCTGCCAGCATTGCACCTCGCCCGCAGGCCCCCCAAGCGACGCCGGGTCCATGTTACACCCTGGCCGGGGAGCCCTTCGTCTCCAGGCAGGAATATAGCTTCCTGTACGAGCGTCAAGACGCCATCGAGCGACGGCTGGATGACTTCATCCAGCAGATTCGTTCCCTCCATACTGCCATGGAAGCAATCAGAACATCGGCGGCATTTTTACCTGCTTATCCGCTCCCTCAACAGGCCGCTTCAGCTCCTTTCCCGCCTCCCCTGAGCTCGACCACCGCGCCATCCCCGCACGCCGTTGTGACGAGTTCACCTTCCCCATCCTGCCTAATTCCGGCACATTCAGCATCCCGCGATGCCTTTTCGAACGGCGAGGATTCCTCCCCAGAGCCTGCGCCTGCGAGCGTTGGGCATCCGTCGCCTCAAGTCGCCCACTCCCCCCCTGGTCTATCCATCTTGCCGGCGAATGAAGCGAATCGGAGGGTTCAAGGCGTATCCAGATCAGCCGCGCCGTCGCACGTCCTGTCAGGATCGACTGCGGATGTCAGTCACCCGCTGCCACCCCCCTCCCCGCCCGCTCAATCAAGTCACGAAATGCCGCTAGGTTTGCCCCCAATCCCTCCAGCTGAAGTTGCGCGCGGATCACCGTCCCCGCCGCCATCTAACCCTCCGCCAGCCTCATTTGATCCCCCCACGATCCTGGAGCAACCGATCGCAGCACCCGCCCCAGATGGTTCGCCTCTCATCTCCCCAGGAGTATCTCGAGGAAACTCGCGGCCGCGAATTGAAACATGGGGGAGCGAAGAATGGGGGGGGGGGGAAGACCGTAGGACGCTGTCAGATCTTTTTAGTTAGCCGTTTCACTCCCGCAATCGGATTTCTGCTAGCGCGTTCGAAATTTCCCAATCTCAATCTCCGCCCAATCAGGCAGCCCCTTTATTCTATGTACAATTTTCGAATGGGACGTACTCAAATTTAGGGTTAGAAATCAGAAACAACGCGAACGGTGGACGAAGTGGGGATGAAATACTAAGCTGTTGGCGCCCCTGGGAGATCGCCCCTTCATTGTCGCACCCGGTACCCCGTCTGCCCCTCTGCTGCCCCACCTGCGCCACGCCAGGCCAGTTTTAACTACCGCCGCTGCTCCGTTTTCAAATTCCACCCAGCATTTTGCGAGACAAACGGGCTAGAGGTTGCCTAAAGCCAATCCTCCCCCGCTTCTCTCCTTCGCATATCCCGTTCGCTCTTGGCTTTGCGCGGTATTACTGGTATTGACGCGCATCCCACCGCAGATTTGCCGTCGGCGGCAGAGGATTGCCTGCGCGAGGGTCATGTTCTGCTCCTCCGTCAGCCGGGCATCCTCTGCCCAGTCAGGAAACGCGCCACCGCGCTCTGGCCATTTTTGAGCCCACTTCGGGTAGAGGGTAGGCCGTTGCACGGTGTCACGTTTACCCCCTACTTTCCGGAACGTGACCAGCTCTTCCCCCAGGAAGGCTTTTGATTCATCAGCGGTCCGCGGCGATGGCATCTGGCCGGCGTCAGCGATGAACGGGCGCTGATTAAAGCTATGTACCTGGCAGATCGCGTTGAATGGGCGGGCGAGAGGGTTATAGCGCGGGTGCGGACGCGGGCTAACGAACGAATGTCAATGAGACTACGAGGCTGTAGATAAGGTCGATCATCTCCCTGAAATTCCGCAGAGAAGTACGCCGCTTTTCAGCGGTTCATCAATGAAATCTGCTGACTGGCCCCTCGTTGAAATGCGCCAAATCTTCTCTAAACCCTATTCTTTCTTTCCCCCACCCCTTGCCCCTCTTAAGCTTCGCCCGCGTCGCGAACATCCCAGACGCGGACCTCACACGACCTAAGCGCCATCGGCGTGCCTCCTCCCCCTCGCGCCAATCCTGCCAGTCTGCGCTCTCCCGCGATCTCTCCGCCAGATCCCGCTCGAGCAGCCGAATGAGCGTGCGTCTAAGCGCAAGCCTGCGCATCGCCGCGACCGCCGCGGCAAAGTGCTACTCGATCTCGAGTCTGGATGTGTTTCAGCGGTCGGAGCCGGTCTCGCCTCGAAAGGAAGTGCATAGGTGAGGCGGTCTCCAACCGTCTGCTGGGTGCGCGTCTCGGCGTATTGCGGGAAGACGTCGTTTCCCCCCTCGCGTCGTTCGACTGTATTGTTGAGCTACTGCGGATAGGCGTCACACCGATTCCACAATAATCCAAGCCCGTCGATTTCATACGTAGTACTGATGGCATCGTCACTTCAAGCGCGGTCGTCTCCAAATGCATCTTTTTTCCCTGGCCAGATGTTGAACAGAAAGAGAACAAATCAATGTTGCCCCGAGTCATTTTGAGAGCTGATGTAGCGCGTACACGCAGAAATCCTAAACATGAAAAAGGACATGCGGACAAAATGCACGCGCGTCACAACACGAGGGAAAGAAACCATGTGAAGTGGGCATAAGCCATTAACACCCCGGGCAAGATTGGATAAGTACCAAGGACTTAGTTGGTACATAGTTGTCAACAAATTCCGCCTGGGAAGAAAACTAAGTGGATAATAAATATTTTACAACATTCATTTTGAGAAAATGTATTCAACTCTGTGGGAGAAACTTAGGCTTCCAAAAGAGGAAGAATAACATGGCTAAATTCATTCAAAATCATAACTAAGGGTCTATTGTGCTTACATATTTCACCACATATTATGAAAAAGATTTTATTTCTGTTGTTGTTACAGTGTTGGCCTTTGTGACCAAGTATGTCTGAAGAACATATTAGAGTTCAAATTCTAACTTGGGCCTATTCACAGAGTTTGGATAAGAAGGCAGTACATATTCTAAGTAATGTAACAAAATATATTTCAACCACTCTTATTTATCTACAAATTCTATTTCTGTTGTGGGATATGTACGAGGGGACCACTTAAGGGCCACTCAGAGGGCAGGTCAGAAGGAGGAGGGGACTGGTCAGAAATGGGAGGGAATGGGTCAGGACTGATCAGAAGGAGGAGGGGGCTCCCTAGTGATGATGATAGGGCTCCTAGGAGCTATCAGTTCTGAGAAGCACAAGCAAGAATACCACTTACAAGTGTGGGCAACTCAATGTCAGCAAGTGCAGAGAGGGTCATGAGTTGACCAGCCAACAAGCCTCTAAACCATGTGTCATCATACCAATTGCAGGAAAGGTTAGACATTGGCTTGGCTAGATTGTTCTTCATGCATGGCTTATAATGGTGAAGGAGTGGGGCATTTCCTGGATGTGAGCACATATTCTCTTCTCAGAGAGAGGACTTATAAGAGTTGACAGCTTGGAACAGATGTGATATGTGAAGACTTATCCACATATTTTCAATGCACTGTCAATCTTTCAGGAATTGGTTAATGATTAGGATGCTAGGCTACAGTATATATATAATCCTTCAACTATTCCTCCAGCCCCCAATCTGACTATAAGCTGGTGATAGACAACTTATCTATCAGATTAAACAGAAGACTTGTCTTGTGAGTGAGTTTTATAGTTTAGTCAATTGGCTCACCAGTTGTTCTTCCTTTCTCAAATGGTTAGATTCTAAGAAAAGGGTTTGGCTTGCTCCTAGCTATTTAGAGTTTATTTATCTTGCTTTAGTAGAAATAGGTTTTGTCTACTATTTTAAAGAGTGGGTTTCTTGTCTAGGCTTCTTAAGCTAGACTTGGAGTTAGCATATATATGGTGAGATAGGCTACTAATTTTCAGTCACTTGACTTGCTTTTCAAGCAAGGGTTTTGAGGCTAGAAATGTATTTCTAGGCTTTTTTTAATATTTGGATGTTATGGTCTTATAGCAATATTTGCTATCTTATCAACCATGGGAAACTTCCTATTTGGGTCACTCAGTGATCACTCGATATGGGTTGTGATAAAGCTTATTTATTGGGTCACTTGAGTGCAAGTTCTATGCAAGATTCTAATCTCATAGATACTAGATATTCCTCGACTAGATTTATCTAGGTTACAGTGCCTTTCTGCTTAGTGGCTATGTTCCCTTTCCTATTATGATAGTACTATTTTGCTTAGTAACACTACCACTTATGGACCCTGTTTGTCAAAGGCACCTCTCTTACTTTGAGCAGGTTTCCAGGTGATCTTTTTCTCTTTCAGATGTTCTCAGAGGAGATTCCAAGATGGGTCTTGCAGGCAAATCTTGCCCCCCCCCCCATGCTATTCTACATAAGGCTGTGCTGGTTCCCAATCCAATCCCTTCCCTTGAGCCATTGGTGCCTCTGGAGGAGAGTACACCCGATTTGGACTAGTATGACTCATGCAGAGTCATAATGACTCATACTGACTCATGGGGCTGTTCTATGACTCACTCTGAGTCATAAGGCTGTGCTGACTCACTATGACTCACTTTGACTCACACTAATTTTGTCTAACTCATTCTGGGCTAGTTGAATCTGAGATGTGAAGTGAGTGCATATGAACCTTTGTACCCTTATGGCCAATGCTGTAATTAGATGACAATTTTAGCAGCATCCTAACCAAAGCAAGCGTTATGTAATTATGCTGTGCAAGTGTGGGAATAAAGGTACCAGTCACATGATTAGAAATATGAATATTTGTATAGCTGATAAAAGCTAGAAATAGTAGTGGTAGTTGGAGATTTATTCATATCTCCTTGATGAACTGTTGGATCGGTCTGAAACTTGGTAGAGGAGTAGGTCTTAGTATAGCCTTTCATATGATAATAAGAAATCTATGTCATCTGTTCATAATCCCACATGATTCTCATTTCATGCAGGTCACTGATTTATTAAGGAAAAGAAATAAGATGTTTTTATCCCAGGTCGCTGTGGTCATCAGGATATATCTGAGCCCTCTGTGGCTGGCAGGATATGAAATACTAGGATCAAGTCATAGGAACCCCAGAGTGCATTTGAAAGATAGTGCACAGTAAGGTTCTGAAAGAAAAATGTTTTTATCAAGATCAAGAAAAATTAGTGTTATGAAACCAAACATTTTCAATGAATGATCTCCACAAGGCTCGGTGGTACATCACAGGTTACACGAATCCTGGCTCAGTAAT
Organism: Boletus eberwhitei; assembly: GCA_038090915.1. Taxonomy (NCBI): domain Eukaryota; kingdom Fungi; phylum Basidiomycota; class Agaricomycetes; order Boletales; family Boletaceae; genus Boletus; species Boletus eberwhitei. The sequence continues at coordinate 5,322 of JBBPNO010000597.1, forward strand.
AGTAGAGGGTGTGGATCTCGTCTGTCTAACAGCAGCCTACAATGACCTGATGGCCAAGGCAATGACTCTAGCTGGTAAACAAGTGGATTCGACTGGGGTACCAGTTGTCAAAGTGCCTACTTTATATATGTACAGAATATGCACATGGACCAAGCAATGCATGTAAGTGATTACTATAGTAGGATATATAACAGAAGTGTTTGTGTGAGTGAAAAGACGAAAATGAATGTGTGAGAAAGATAAGGTGTAAAAGTGACGGAGATTAAATACATGTATTTGGTCATGTGATTTGGTTCTAGACTTTGTCACATGATTGATTACATAATAGTTCTCATGATCACGTGTTGTTGATCATGTGATTTTATAAGTAGAGAAATAAATGATGAAAAGTTTGAAAATATTCATATTATAACACTACCTCCTTTTTATGACTTGAAATCCAGGTGAGTTGTGGTTGGATTGAGAGAGGTGAGGTTTTCGAAAGGAGAGAAAAGTAATTGGAACATGGAAGTTGTGAGACCTCATAGTTTTCTTGGAGCAGATGGGTTTTTCTTGTGGAAATTCGCTACAGCGTCTGGAGCTGTATTAATTATGTTGCTGGATTTCCATGTTCTATCTGTTTCATCATATCCTGTCCAATGAACTAGATACTCTAGTTTCTGGTTCTTCATTCTAGACATGGCAATATACTCTATCTCAAATTGTTCTTTGCCTTCCTGGTCTATTTCAATCACTTCAGGACGGACTTTAGGTTGTCCTGGTAGTATTTCCCGATAAGGTTTGATGGGAGAGATATTGACTGTGGGATATATTCATATATTTTTTGGAAGGTTTAGGGTTATGGCGTTTGGAAAAACTTTGGTGACTTTATATGGTCCAATCCATTTTTGGGTAAGTTTTTTGCCATATAAGGGAGATTGAATTTATCTGTTGATAACCAGACCTGTTGTCCGATTTCATATTCAGATGCATCTGAACGTTTCTTTTCTGCTGCTTTCATTATTTTTTCTCTTGTCTCTACTAGTGCCTCCTCCATTTCCTTGTGTAAGCGACCAACTTCTCCAGTGAAGCCTGAGAGTTTTCCTTCGAATCCCATGCAAGGTGCATAGTTTTGTGTGATATTAAAGGGTATCTCTCCTATGGCTGTGGTTATGGTGTTGTTGTGGGAGAATTGTGCTATTTTAAGCCAATTGGCCCATTGATCTTGTTTCTTTCCTACATAAGCGTGGAAATATTGTTCTAGTTCTCGATTAATGCACTTTGTTTGGCCATCTGTTTGTGGATGATAGGCCATTGAGATCTTTTGGGTGATTCCAAGGAGTTTACATAAGTCCTTGGTGAAGGCTGACACAAATTGTGGTTCTCGGTCGGAGACTATAGTAGAGGGGAGTGCATGTATACACCAAACATTGTCTCTAAATAATTTGCTAAGTCCAAAAAATTGTTTTTTTTGAAAAACAATCAACGATGACACAGATTGCCATGAAGGATTGAGATTCGGGTAAGCCCATAATGAAGTCTATAGATAAATCTTCCCATGGGTGTTTGGAAGCGGGAAGAGGTAAAAGTTTTCCTGCCAGTGCTTTTTGCTTACCCTTTGCAAGGGTGCACACTTGGCAGTGATCTATGTATTCTTTAATGTCTTTTGTGACTTTTGGCCATGAAAAGTAATGAGTGAGAGTATGTATAGTTTTAGAATGTCCGCCATGACCTGCGATAGGAGAGTCATGGCATAAAGTTATGAGGCATGTACATAATTGTTCAGGTACAAAAATTTTGTTTTTGTTATTTTTGAAAATATTCATATTATAATCAAAGGTAAAGTCATTAATGGTGTCAATGCCAAGCGAAATAGAAATGGATTCTAACTCCGGTAAAAATTCTGAAGAAATAGACATGGAGTTAATAAAAACTGAAGAAGGTAAAACTGTAATGTTTATATTATGATCTGGAACTGCATCTCCATGATCTGGACGGTGGGATAGTGCATCTGCTCATCCATTTGTTGAACCTGATTTATAAACAAATATGTAGTTGAATTCTTGAAGAAGTGCATGCCATCAAGCCTGTCAACTACTGAGTTTGTGGCTTCTTTCAGTATTCGAGATTTTTGTGGTCAGTCCATATTTCAAATTGGGTTTGACCTATTAAATAATGATACCATTCTTCTAACGCCCTGATGACTGCTAGAAGTTCTTTATCATAAATAGGATAATTGCGCTCTGCACTATGAAAAGAATGTAAAATGAAGGCTACTGGCCTCCAGTTACCATCTTTGCATAAGGTTGAGAGCACTGCTCCTGTAGCTATATCCAAGGCATCTGTCTCCACTTGCATTTCTTGTTGTCTATTGGGGTAAGCGAGTAGTGGTGCCATCGTGAACTTGTGTTTTAAGGTTTCAAATGCCTTTTGTTGATTGGATCCCCATGTGAACGGAATGTCTTTCTTGGTAAGGTCATTCAGGGGGTGTGTGATATTGGCAAAACCTTTGATGAAACATCTATAATAATTACATAAACCAAGAAAACCTTGTAGTTGTTTTAAATGAGTGGGAACAGGCCAATCCATGACCCCAGATACTTTACTCTTTTGCATTTCTACCCCCTTTTTGGATACTACCATACCAAGGAAATCTACTTTGTCCTTGGAGAAGAAACACTTTGAGGGCTTTACGTAAAGGTCATTTTCGTGTAAGTGACGAAGAACCTCTTTTACTACCTCTTCGTGTTCTTTGTCCATTTTGTTTGACATAAATATCATACAGTCGTCAATATAAATAATTACAACCACATACATGTCATTAAATATATCATTCATCATTTGTTGGAATGTTGGGGGCAAGTTAGTCATTCCAAAATACATTATGGTGGGCTTGTATGCCCTGATTGGTGTGACGAAGGCACCTTTCCATTTGTCTCCTTCCTTTATTCACACATTATTATAACCCCAACGTAAGTCAAGGGTTGTGAATTTATCAGCATTTTTCAGCTGATCAATCAACTATGGAATCAGGGGTAGAGGATAGGAATTCTTGATGGTACCCTCATTTAAATATCAATAGTTGATGACTATTCTTTTCTTGCCATTTTTTTTGGCAATAAAGAAAATGGGTGATGTCTGTGGGGATTTAGAAGGTTTAATATATCCTTTTTTGAATTCTTTGTCTATGAATGTGTGAACTTCATCCATTTCCATGTCTGAAAGTGGAATAACTCTTCCTTTCTTTGGTATAAAGTCCGGCTTGAGATCTACAGCATGATCCCAAGGCTTTCGTGTTGGCATTCTTGTTGATTCTTGTTCAGAGAAGACATTTAGAAACTCGTGGTAAGCTTTGGGTATCTCCTTCTCTAGTCCTTCTTCTATCATATGAATGTTTGTAGTAGTAGGTAAAGGTCCAAGTCCCATGATTTTACAATATTGTGTGCAATGAGAAAAGTCTATAGTTTGATTTGTCCAATTGATGTTAGGATTATGGCAGTAAAGCCAATCATATCCTATAATCATTCGATGGGTTCCCAATTTAGAAATGTAAGCGTCTAGTACTTCATAATGTCCTGCTATTTCCACGATAAGGGTTCCGCATTCTGTATCTGGCCTATAGCACCTTCTGATCTGTCGGCATTGTGTACCGATATCGGGTTTTGCAGTTTAAAAAAGGGAATACCGTGACGTTGTACGTAGTCAAAGTCTATAAAGGTGTGGGATGCTCCAGAGTCCAAGAGAGCTTTGAACTGATAGCAGAGCCACTGGCCATTCTGCTGGCAACGTATGATGGTGTCAAGCAAGAACTCTCTGCTGAATGACAACGTTGTTGCGCGATGTATTGTGACCTTTGAATTGAGGGGTTTATATATAGAAGCTATTTTTTGTTGTTTTATAAGGGAATTAAGCACACTATTATTATACTCTGGTGCCATGCTCAATTGAGACACCCTTACAAAGTTTGAACTCAAACTACATAGTACAGAAGAAAGAGTACATAAAGGAAAATCGTTGTCTGTACAATCAACTAATTGTTGATACACATGAGTACCCTCGTCATTCATGTGTTCTGTCCTTTTAAAGCCTCAGCTGCTCGGTGCTTTGCTTTGGCTTCGAACTTGTCGTGGTAGACCTCCAAGATGAAGGCGCGTTGTGCTGCTTGCGGTACCAGTGCAGCTGCTGGGGAAACTGGGAGGGGATGACCTGGGTAATGCTGGGCAACCTGTGTCTGCTGAGAGTAATTGGCATACTTGTTTTCTGCTGTTGGAACATATGCCCCTTGATTGTAATCCCAGACATACTATTGTCATTGCTGGGGGGGACGCGATTGTTGTCAGTACAGGTTCTTGGGACAGTCGGGTTTGATATGGCCAGGTAGGCCACACAAGTAACATGTCCATGTGTCAGGACAGGGAGCTGATGATCCAGCCTGCTGGACGCTGATTTCCATTGGAGCTCCTTGGCCCAGTTGAGTTCCATATGCCATAAATTGTGGTTGTGGCATGGAGGGAGGTGGAGGGAAGCGGGGTGTAGATTGTGGAGGGTATCATGGGGGCCCTCAAGGGATAAAACAACTGTTTGTTGGTGGTCCTCTTTCGATCACCATTCTTTTGAACACATGACTGACGTGCTGATATTCTTCCTTGAGCGCTCCATAGTCGTTTTGATCTATCGTGTTTAAGTTCATGCTTGCTCTTTCATAGATTTTGAAGTCTACGGCCTTCTTGAGCAGCATTACTGCATGATAGTCTTCTATGTTCACTTTCTTTCACAGGATTTCAAATCTCTGCATGAATAGATCAATCGGGTGTCCATTTTATCTAAGACCTTCGAGCTTCTTTAGGGATTCATGAGCCAGCATATCTATCCGGAAGTATGATTTTATTTCTCTTTGTAGCCTTTGCCAAGATGGCCACATGGAGTCTCCCAGTCTTCCTGTGACTCTCCCATTCTTGTCCTTAAGGTCTTCATATTCTTCATTGTAATATCTTTCTAGGGTTATTTGGGTGAACCCTTCTGCCTTGCCTTCTAAATGTGACAATACTGCTACACATCTTAATTTATCCAAGTTTCATTTCTGGGCCTTGGTCCACAAGTGTAGTTTGATCCACCATGTGTGGAATGTGCTTCTGTCACTATTCCAGTTACCGGGATCGGTGATTTTCTTTGTTACTGATGTTTTTTCTTTGTTGACGTTTAGGTTGGTGAGTCTTTGGACAAGGTCGTTGAGATCCACCGACATACTTGGTAACAGGTTTTAGGGTGAAGTGGGTTGGAGGTATGAACGGAAGTAATGGATACTGCAGACACCAAATGCGAATGGGTGGTGATAAGGCTGAATGCGATCTACTCTAACTTGATATTTTCTCCTTGCTGGCATAAGCTTCTTTCAGAACCTTACTGTGCAGTATCTTCCAACCACACTCTGGGGTTCCTACAACTTGATCCTAGCGACTGCAGTGACCTGGGATATTCCTTTAAACAAAAACTATTTTCTTTTCCTTGCTCTGATGAGAGGTGTGCACATGAGAAAGAACCATGATGATTCTCACTATCACACTATGTGTGACATCTTAGGTAATCACACGAACCTGGGTTCACTAATGTAGAACCAATGTACAAACTGCTAGACCTCAGCAGATGATGGGGGCTAGTGCACTATGCCCAAGAGCAACGTTATCCTTATTTATGAACACCGGACGAGCATATAAACTAGGATTTTACCAAGTGCTATACTTGTCACCGTCAAGTGGTGAAGACTGCAAATATCCCCTTAGCTCTGGGATCTGAGTGTTGTGTATCATAGTCGAATCCAAGTGTTATGAAACCAAACATCCTCAATGAATGATCTCCACAAGGCTCAGTGGTACATCACAGGTTACATGAATCCTGGCTCAATGATAGTAGAGAGTGTGGATCTCGTCCATCTAACAGCAGCCTACAATGACCTGATGGCCAAGGCAATGACTCTAGCTGGTAAACAAGTGGATTCGACTGGAATACCAGTTGTCAAAGTGCCTACTTTATATATGTACAGAATATGCACATGGACCAAGCAGTGTGTGTGAGTGATTACTATAGTAGGATATATAACAGAAGTGTTTGTGTGAGTGAAAAGATGAAAATGAATGTGTGAGAAAGATAAGGTGTAAAAGTGACGGAGATTAAATACATGTGTTTGGTCATGTGATTTGGTTCTAGACTTTGTCACGTGATTGATTACATAGTAGTTCTCATGATCACGTGTTGTTGATCATGTGATTTTATAAGTAGAGAAATGATTGACGAAAAGTTTGAAAATATTCATATTATAACAATTAGCAAGATTCCTTTTCGAAAAGTTTATCCCCCCTCTCACCTCAAAAGGCAGAGACAAGCACATCCCACATTCTCCTTCACCATTGACCAAATCACATTCTTCTGAACTTACCTACACCCTTTCTCCTCTCTCAAAAAGATAATTAAATATATTGGTGGACCTTGACGACCTTGTCCAGCGACTTGCAGACTTAAACAATATGGCTGTGCAGGTCAGGGGCATGGGGAGAACCAAGTGGAGAGGAGCAGAGAAGGCAGAGAGGAGCGGAGAAAGCAGAAAAGAGCAGAGTAGAAACATAGAGAAGTAGAGAAGACTGTGTGTAGAGAAAAACAAGCAATCACGACCATAGTGTGAGTTCAGTCCTGGCCTCTCCAACTGGTGAAGAGAGTGGGAAACATACCACAGGCACAAGAAGACTAGGATTCCTATCACTAGATAATGTAGCAGCTCTTCAACAGACTAGACACAGAAGGCAACATGGAAACCTAGGAACAGGAATCAAAAAGAGTAGTATTACCTCACTGTCAGCTCTGTTGTCTCCAGATGAAAACTCAACCAGCCCCTCACCATGTGCTAGACACACATCAGCACCATCAGCCCTTTGTAGACCACAAGAAAGACATTCTAGCAATGCAACAACAGTAACACCCAACAGTCATCACTATTACTTCTGCATCCCTACTCTAGTCCCTACCGTGTTCACATCACCTACCCCACCCCACCCACAATACACAAACCAATCCACTAATAGAAGGTCACCCCCTTTGCCCATGCAAACACACCACAACACCCAGCCCTTCTGCACTGCACCATACATCATGCCCCCATCAGAAAATCTGAAGGTAGTCGCTCTATTCAAAGGAGACTACACAGATAAAGACGAACCAGTGGAATAGTTCATGCTATTCCAACTGGAACTACCAGAGAGCTGGACAGAGAGGAGAGAAGTCAATTGAGTCATGCTACAACTAAGTCGAGGTAACCTAGCCAATGAATGATTTGACATACTAGCCACAATGGAGAAAATAGACTTAGATACATATGAACCGTGTTCCTAAAAAGATGGCTGCCAAAGAAATGCCCAATCTGGACTAAGGCACAGCAATGAGAAAGGATCATCAAAATAATACTCAAAGAGGAGGACATCAGAGAATGGAAGGATGATGGCAGTGTTGGAGATCACTGTTACGCGACCTGTGTAACCCTGTGACACGTGACTGTGTAATCCTTATTGATCTACAACCGGCCACCTTCCCTGTTTTCCGATTAGATCTTGGTCTGGAGGGCTTCGCTCCGATATGCTGTGGGAAGGCTTTGTCGCTACTCCATAGAGATAGCTCACTGTGCAGAAGCCCAAACGTGGGCTGGCGCTACTTGGACGAATGGCAAGCCGACCGTGCTTATAGAGGGCGAGCCCTGCTAAGAGCGATGGTACAAAGTACCGCACTTGCTATTACTGCGATTAGCAAGAGTAATGAGGAGATGGCTTCCAGATCTGAGCAAGATCGAAGCAAGGCGGAACTTTGATAGTGATTGACTTTACATGGTGAATTGTGTATATCAAGGTTAGGGATTTACATGAAAGAAGTGTCCCTATATATAGTACTTCGGGACTTTAGGGCAGGTTGGTTATAAATACTAAATATGGAGAGGGAGATCGGATCTCAGATTGGATCGGGGATTTGTAGGAACTACGAGGCAGTGTGCGAGAGAGCACTGCCAAGGGGATGCTGTTTGATACGAAATACAGTAGTATGAAATAAAGAGAAATGAAACATAGACGGAATCCAATGTCCACCACCTTGCACAGCCTTGTTGGCGGTGTTGATGGTCAGAGTTCAGAAGGCATTGCCTTCACCATTGGGGGTCAGAGGGGCGTCGTGGAAGTAATCCCCCGCATCGTACATGGGGTTGTCCCACAGGGAAGTAGAGGGAATGTCCGTTTGAAGGGAAAAAGTGGTATCCCCTTGGTCAATCGTAACAATCACGGCCACAACCTTTGGGTAGACAAGGTCATGAAACTGGCTCTCAGCATGGAAGACATCAAGGGCAACCTCATCAGCCATATAATCCTACACGCTCCAAGGATCATACATGAACAGCTAACAGACGAGTATGACACCTGGGAGGAATTCACAATGGCCATTCATGCCAAACTGCCAAGCAAACTGAGAGTCAAAAAAAAAGTGTGAGAACAAAAAGCAGATAATAAAGCAAACCATAAATGCACTCCAGTGCTGGCATGTAATGCAGAACAATCCTCCTTGCTCACTTTGGAATGGCATTTTCCAAAGCCCACCCTATATCATACAACCCAACCAGACAGCCACACGACCAGCATACCTAGGAATGAATCAGGCCTACATAGCACCTCCCCCACAGCTCCTCTCATGCATATCCAATTCCTCGATAGAGTGAGCGCGTTTCCATGATGTACTGATATAGAAATGGGACAATGCCAATATGCAGCAGACCTCAACTTAGGGCACTGCACACATGACAACCTCCCTCCCATCTTAAATGCCCCTACCCATTGAAACCAGGCATAGCATGCACAGGATCTGAGAAATGCTACAAATGTGGCATGATCTCAGACCCACCTCACACAGGACAAACCTGTAAGATGACAGAACCCCTCCACCCACATGAAATCAGATGGCAACAAATAGTAGGGGGCATACTATGCCATGCGACACCATGCCTTCCCCCAACACCAGTACAACACATACACATAGCCCCACAGTACTACCAACTGGGGCAGCCCCTGACACACCAAAGTGGCACACTGACACCAGTCTATCTAACCACAGTAATGGGAGACTGGCCCCAGAAGACTGACCATGAATATGGTGCACATATTGAAGAGTGGGACACAAAAAATGACAAGGGGCTACTACTAATGATGAAATAGAAGTAGCCCCCAAACTTGAGCTGCCCCCACCCTGCTTGCCATCCATACATCAACATCTCCCCATTCTCACTGTTAATAATAGTATACCATTTCCCTTGACTATGTCAAACACCACCTTTGTTAATAACATGAATGATAACGCCCCTGTAGCATCCATACCAGACAGTGTGACAGCAAAGTCAAAGTCCCTGCTGCAAGCAGTCTGTGAGCCACAGCAAGCAAGGCATTAGGAACAGACCTACTCTTGGACCAGGCTGACGATGTTGCTCATGCGCTAACCTTGGTGAATCCAGGAGCCTTGCATGATCAGAAAGAGGCTGTGCCAACCCCCGCATGCCTTTGCAGACTCCTGGAAGAGGCTTTTGGATGCAGGTTCAGGTAATGCGTTGGGTGTACAAAGGCATGCGCGAAAACACTCCCCAAGGAAGTGGCCCAGGACATTGCATACCATGCCAAAAGCACCTCTATAGCTAAACCCCCCAGTAGTGGGATCATATTTGGTCTCCAGGACCACAAATTTGTTGGCAGGAGAGCCGGCGCCGAAAGATTGCTTGTTGAACACCGCTGCGGCTTGCAGGCACAAGGCAGAGGTGGCATGCTAGCCAGGACTGAGACATACAGCCTCAACAAAAAGCTGGCAGTGGCGGTGAGAAAGGGTAAAGGGGAAAGGGCAGTGAGCTACGTGAAGGATTTATGTTCTCTCATTGGTTAGGGTACTGGTGGATGAGGTCATCAGCCAACATCCTTCAAAGGGGCATGTCCGTAGGTGCCATATGAACAAGCAGCAGTGGCTACATTTGCAGTGAACGCGGCCATGGTAACCTGAAAAATGAGCCTGGAAGAAAGTCAGCTATGCTACACCAAAGCGATTGCAACATGTGTACCTCGCCAACTGCCTGCGTGTTCACTTTTGCAACTGAGCAAATGCAATAGGGACAGCAGAAATGCCCAGAGAGGGTGCCAGGGAGGGTTATACACTTGCAAGAGGTTAGCGGCATGTTCACACAGACCTTTGCCAGACAATCTTCACAGACGAGGAAGTCAGCTGCTTGTTGGCCGCAAAAAGTACAAAAGTCGCAGAAGAGTGCGCAATGGGGCTCCCTGGAAGAAAGAGTAAGCGAAATGGCACTTGGACTCAGGATTGAAGACATACCTCCCAAAGCCTGGTCTGCAGGGCTGGCCACTGGGTACACTGTGGGATCTTGAAGATGGAATGAAGGGGCAGCATTGCTGAGGCCCACCACTTGTGCAGACCTTGTGATGGCAGCTATGTTTGCGGGAGTATGCTTGGGTGGCATTTGGATGGGAGTGGGGGAAAGTGCAACAGTCTGAGTCTTTTAAGCGAAACCAGGGGGGGCACCATGTGAGGCGGTGTTTGCTTGTTTTTATTGTCCACAGTTGGTCCACAAGTGGCGAAGGCTGTGTAGCACAAGTAAGGATGCAAGTCACATGGGCAGACGCAACCACCAGTGCACAGTTACTTGGTTATAAAATACTTGCCGAGTGTTCGAGATGTTAACCAGCCACATTCAGTTTTTTGCAGGACAAAGCAGTAGTGATATGTCTGACAACATTGCAAGAAATTTCATACAAGAAAGCCCCAAGCAAGAAATGGGTGGAAGGTCTGAAACAACTGCAGTGGCTCCAAAAAGGAGCTGAATAGGAGCACCGAGACCCTAAGAGATGCATATGCAATGGATTTCACTATGGGCCAATGTCTATTGGCTCAGCATCACCTTGTTGCTTAGCCATGACGAAAATGTGCCTCAACTCCTCTGGCGGAGGGTAGTCGCACCAGTATACATCCAGAAGCTTGCTGTTTAAATGCCTGACATGTGGTAGAATGTTCTGCTCGGTCACCCAACCAGACCTCCAAGTGCATTTCCTGCAGATCACGTGAATGCAGTATGAGTCATACTTGAATGTGAGGTCTTGCCTGGAGTGTTTGCAGCTGGGAGTGCCACACTGAGTGAACTCAATGCCCCAGGGCCTGATGGTAGGAATGTGGGAAGTGACCAAATGGCAGGAAACGAGGGTGTCACTGCATTCCTTGTGAATGCAAACAATGTTGGTTGACCAGAGAAGACCGACATCATGGCCCACTGCACACAGGATGGCATTCCAGATGCTGTCTGTCTTGTTAACACTGATGCTCTCGATGATGCAGCTGACGGTCCTTCTGTAGAGCTGCAGGTCGGGTGAGGCAGTGCCAAAGCCCACCACAAAATCAAAAGCCAAGCTGAAGCACAGTGCTGGGTGTAAAAAAATGGAAGTGGCAAGGAAGGAAACCTAACCCACCTTTCCACCACCGACTTTAAGTCCCCTAACATCTTGATGAATCTAACTGCTGCACCACCTGCGATTAGGAAAAGTCCCCTCCATCTGCCGCATGTCCCTTTTGAATCATCATACCATGAGTGAATGGGAGGGTCTTCTTCCTGCACACATGCCTGGGAGGCTTTTGCAGTGGTATCCAGAAAGGATGCCCCGCAGCAGTGTTGGATTGTCTTCAGCGCCGTCAATGGGCTGTCCAGCATGAGCAGCAGGCCTGATTTTGGCTCAACTGGAAGCTGCACCGTGGTGAACATGTTGCATGGCCAGCCACTATGGAGGAAGTGCTCACTGAAGCAACATGCCTCAGCCGTGGGCACTTCAGTGCTCGCACGCAGGGTTTTCCACACGTCTACATGTAGCCAGAATAACTGAGGTGGACAAGGGGTGTGTCACTGCAAAAACGGCGCCAGAAAGAGATCTATGCATGTACATTCCCAGGCTGGATGTAATACTGGTGTTTAAAGTCCAGGAAGAGCACAGCGGGGAAGAAGGACGTTTCTGGCGAATCCGCGAGGGTCAGAAGGACCATGGGCCATGCGAGCTTTGACCTTCTCCTGCTACTGTAGCCGATGAAGTCATATTGTACAGATGCTGGTCAGGTGTAAATGCCTGCATGAGGAGGGGTTCGGCATATCAGAAGGGGGCCACTGCTCTGCTGACCACCTAACCTTCGCTTGTGGTGGCAAAGAACACAGCGAAAGGCTGCTCCAGGTTTGTTCGAGTCAAACGATATGCAGCCCGAACTGCCCCTCTCAAACTGGTGGCATGTCAAAGTGCCACAACCAGTGCACATGCTTGCTTTGTGGAATATATCACCACAAAAGTTGCAGTACTCCTTCTTCACAGTGATGCTGCCTACAGCGTCTGTGGAACTGAGCTTGGCTGAAAGAGGAGGTTAGCACGGGTGCTCTACCTTGGCTTGTTTGGATGTTAGCGGCAGACATGCTGGGGTCTGCGGCAGTGCTTGAAAATGAAGTGGGGGAAGGCTGGCTGTCGATATGGTGGAGAGCACACACCTGGCCACGGAACGTGATTGTGGTTAGCATTGAGAGTAGGAGTGGGGAGAAAAGTGACACACTGCTAGTGTTATTTCGAATGCAAGGAAGAAATAGCCGAGTATGTGTGTGCCACAAGTCCACTGCCACATGGATAGTGCTGCTTACAGCCATTTGGGTAAATAACGGCAGTTGTGACTCACGTAGATCAATTAGAAAAAACTGTACATAGACTTTGGCATTGTGCTGTGGTTGGACAATGGGGCCTGCCATGCTACTATGTAATAAACAGGTGCACTGCTGCAAGTCACCACTGCCATTATTTACCCGAATGGCTGCAAATTTCTAACTGGTGGCCCAAACCTGCTGGGTGAATTAACCCCCAGTGCCTGCTTTCATATATGGAAAAAAAGCATATATTCACGGTAAGAGGAACTGCATTAATGTAAGCGTACGTCTGCCTCTATGCTAATTTTTCTTGCATGTCTGGGGTGGAGACAAAGCGCAGCAATTCCTGCTACCGGCTGCAGTGACGAAAAGAGCCTGCAATGTGGCAGACGCAGGGTAGCTGTGCCAAAATATATTTGGGAAGGACTTGTCCACAGGGGTGATGTATTCGTGAGCATCTTCATAGGTTACCTTGGACAAATGCCAGCCGCACAGCCTGCACTTCATTCGAACACCTGACGGGCTGGACTGCACATCGAAGTCATGGGAGGTCAGGTTGCACCCCTCTTTGCCACAGGTGGAAAACGAGACACCCCACGGGCAACTGGGTGAGTAATGCAAGGAGATCTCCCTTGCTATCGGCTTGGAAGCGGAGCCATGGTGCTCCTTGAACAGGATCACAATGCTGTTTGTCTGCAACAGATGCAGGTTGTGACAAACAGCCTGTGAAAGTACGTCCCAGAGGTTGCCTGTCTTGTCAACAGCGACATGTTCAATTGCTTCCAGCAGTGTATTTCTAACCTGGTGGCCAATGGTCAATGAGCCACCGAAGACTAGGATGAAGTCAAACCAGTCCCTATAAGTGGCTCAGGGGTCAGAGCGGTGAGCACAGAGAGCAGAAGCTGCAGCTTACTCATGCAGCAAGTTCATCAGGTGGGCGAAACCTTCTTCCTGAATCACCGCAGGGCCACAGGAAGATAGCAGCAACCCCCTCCAGCTGCCGTGAAAAGAGGGAGCGGTGTTGTACCAAGGGTTGTGGGGCATGCTTGCTGGTGTTGTCTTCTCAATGCATGGGTGG